>OX104062.1:56810329-56839808 GCA_944474145.2 Dicrocoelium dendriticum | reverse complement strand
AAGCTGAAAATGAAAACTAAGCAAATTATTTACAAGCGCTACAGGACCAATGTGTTAGTGAGGGAACCGCAGCACGCCAGGAGCTAATCAATAATGTATAAGTACCCTTTGCAATCAATATTCTAATTTTAGCCCCTGTACGATGCGTGCGACTGATCCGACTGAGTCCTCCTGGATATTGTGATGGCGTTAATGCATAAGTGAAAACCAAGGAGTCGTTGATGGAGACAATTCATGGCGTTATTCTCTATTATCCCATACAGGATGCTTTTGTTGTAGCTTCTACTCTTTCCATAGTAAAATCTTAAAGTGGAATGGTCCATAGGAGAACGCAAGTAGGTCAAGAAGTAATTGTTGAGGACTAAAGTCATCTTGTACCCGGACTGCTGTTTTTAAAACCTAGTAATGGGTGCCACGGATACTGTTAGTTCTTTTAGGTGATAAGACGGTAACGACAATGAAGGTGGATGAGTTCTGGGCTTAAACTGCTAAGATGTCAGGCATTACATCGTGAGCGTCCTCAAGCTACACCAGGGCTAGTTTCGAAGAAGTGGTCTTGCAAACCGCAGGTATTGAAGATGCTTTGTATATTGTCAAAATATAGGAAGCTTTGTACCTCCTTCCTGGATGCCTGCAAGTTTTGGATTTCTCTTATTCTGGAATGCAAACTGTTCCATAAATTCATGTACACAACTAAGAAGAAACAAGATCGCGGTCTCTTCTTTGCCCTTAGCAGGCCTTTGGAATGGCCCTTGCTTCTGGGCTCTGAGGTCCCAATACTGTGGTTCGCAACCGATGACCCTTGCTCGGCTTGCTAACTGCCTTTGCTTATGGCCACTTTCCTCCTAAACCGAATCTTCTCTGAGGACAATGATTACTTTTTCCCTCCTTTATTTGGCTGGCTAGCTTCATTTTGCAGACCTCACCAAATTTGTCCAAATAGTTTCCTGCTTTATGACTTCTCTCGAAGTTTTAAGGTCTGCTTGCTCCTAGATTTGCTGACGGAAAGCTCTGTTACCTTCACCTCAAGAGCAATGCTGGTAATGCTTCATCCTTATTCTTATATCCCCTTTCTTTCCTTACACGTGTATTCAGTCGACTCTCTCTCTTAGTACTTAGACCTAGATAATATGGCGTCCTCTCTAAAAGGGCACATTCTAATCTCCTCTTGACGGTCTTTTCCTTCCGACAATTATGACGCTAATAAGCGGGCATCGGCAGGCCCAATGGTCTGTTCACACCACCTCGGGAATATTGTTGGCCTTTCCATCCCCTCAATGGAGCAGTTTCTTCCTGATCCCATTCTTTCCGTTTCGCGCTCTCTGTATGCATTCCGTTTTCAATTGGACGGATAACACTTCGGGTCTGGCTCTAACCTAGGTTCGGCTGACCAGTCTCCTACTTTTTGACTGCCCCCAGACATCTGAGACGTAAACGATCTAGACACCGCATTCCATACACTCTGTCCCCTCATTCCGAGACCACATCTCGGCATGCTAACTGGCTTTTCAAATAGCCTCTGGCTGCCCGAAAGTTTCTTTTCTTATGACAGTCATTACTGTTATTCCCACCTTAATTTGGCGACCAGGCTTCATGTTGTTTTTATCCGTTCTCGTCTGAACGGTCTCCTGCTTTCTGACCCACCTCGGACTTCTGCGATCTAAATGATGTAGTCTGTGCCGATGTAACCTCCTGTAACCCTCACCTCAAAAGCTTTGCTTGTCATGATTCCTCCATATTATTACATTCCCCTTTCTTCTTTTACGTCTATTCTGCTGCTGCTGTGTGCTAGTATTTAGACCTAGATTTTCCGGCTTTCTCTCTATGAGCTAACATTCTATTCTTGTCTCAATGATCGCCTTTCTTAGGACTACTGTGACCTTTATGATCATGGATGGGCGGAGCCAACGGTCTGTTCTCATTAACCCAAGGTTAACTGCCTTTTTACATGGCCACTTTTGTCCCAAGCGATTTTTGTGATGATAAGCACTACTTTATTCCCACCTTTATTTGCGGTCGAACTGTGGCTTGCTAACTTACCTAAGTTTGTCGGAACGGTCGCTTGTTTTCTGATTCCTCCCGGACTTCTGAGATCTAACTGATCTAGTCTCTGCAGACGCAACGCTCTATTACCCTCACCACTAAAACATTGCTGGTCAGGATTCATCCTTATTCTCATGTACCCTCTCTTCCATAACGTGTCCATTTCTGCCGATGCTCACCATCAGCATTCAGCCCTTACTAATACCACTTTCTCTCTATGGGTCGACATACTTGTGTCGTCTCAATGCTTTCCTACCTTCAGACTTCTGTAATCCTACGGAGCAGGGTTTGGCAGACGCAACGGTCTGTTCACGTCACCACGAGCACATGGTTGGCTATTTCGCTTCTCAGCCTTTTACTTTTCGCACTCGAAGTCTGACTTCTCGTGTTTCATCTGAACAAGCTCCTGCCTTCTGACCTCTCTCGGACTTCTGTGATGTAAATGACCTAGTCTCTGCAAACGCAACGCTCTGTCTTCCTTGCCTTCAGAGCACTGCTGATAAGGATGTATCATTATCTCCTTTCATCCTCAACACATCTGTTCCGTTGACGCACTGTTAGCATCCCGACATTGATAATACGGCTTTCTCTCTTGGATCCGACATCCTTCTCCCATCTCAATGGTCCCCTGCTTTGCGACTACTGCGCCCATACTGTTGAATAGTCGACGGATCCAAAGGGGTGTGCACAACACCTCGAGATCTTTGTAGACATTTACCCTGCTACTTAATATTTTCCTCTTGCCCGACGTGGTACTTTCATTTTCGCCCTCTACGTTTGCATTCCGTTTTCGATTGGACGGATAACTCTTTGGACCTGGCTCTAATCTAACCTCGCCTGACCAGTCACCTACTTTCTGACTGTTTCCAAACCTCTGAGAAGTAACCGATCTTGGCTATGCAGTCAGGAAACACTCTGACCCTCAGTCTGAAAGTTTTGTTTAGCATGCTAACTGGAATTTCATATAGTCACTGTCGTCCCGCAATTTTTCTTTTCCTATGAAATCTATACTGTTATTCCCACCTTAATTTGACGATCTAGCTTTATCTTTCTGACTTATCCGTCTCGTCAAAACGGTCTGCTTGCTGACCTTCTCGAACTTCTGAGGTCTAAATGATCTAGCCACTTCCGACTTACGCTCTCTCTCCCACCTCAAGTGCATTACTGGTGTTAGGCCGAGCCTGGTAATCAATGACACGCATGCGACGTGTCAGATACGGGGCAGAATAGAAGTTGGAGGGTACGGAATCCAGCCAATAATTTGTATGCTAAAATATAGGAAGCGAATCAACCAGAGAGAGGAACAGTGCGGCAAGGTACTCACCAAAACGCTTTGGGAAAAGGATGTGACGTCAGTAAACTAAGTGACGTTTAGAAGTTTAAAACAACCGTAAAATCCAACGTTGAAAATACCTGAAGAGCGTGTTTTCCGGTACACTACAAGGACCTACCTCTAGAAGGAGGGATGATGGCAGCCTTCGATGAAGCGGTTAGTGTGGGAAAACGATGGGTGAGTGTGTGCGAATAGTTGCATTGGCTTGCGTAAGGGCTTCTAAGTCTGGGTGCGTAGCAGAGTTCGCTGTGTTCAGGCTTTGGTTAAGTGTTTATGATGGTCGTGTGGACCAGAGTGCATCACCGGTGGGCCGCCGGGGCGGGCTGGTCGGACTGCAAAATATTAGCTAATCCAGCAAAATGCCGACAGTGCCTTCATTTTGCTGCATCCGCGACGGTGCGTTTGGTATTTGTCACTCCCCCAACGCACTCCAGTCCACGGTCCTCGTCCCACGAAGAAATCCATCCATCCTACTCTAACGAGGAAATCAAAGTGCGTCCTTGTTCCACGAAGAAATCAGGCGTCCTCGTAAGCAAATACTTGCAAGGCATTTGGGGACCAATCCGTTCTTGGCTTTCCGCCGCCGAGGGCGACTGACTGTTCCTTGTTTCAGGAAAAGGGTTTTGAAACGGCTGGCGAGCCACTCTGGTGTGAAGTTGAGCCAGTTTGCAAGTCATTTGTGGGTTGCCTTGGCAGTTCCGGCGGTTGAAATTTTCTGGAAGGTAGGACTCTGAAGCGGTAGGCAAGGGTCGGTGGCAGTGGCTTGACGACGGAGAGGGAACACGGCATTCATGACAAAAGCAAATACGCTTGTTGGGCTTGCAAAATATTTTGCGATTTTTTGTCGTTTTTGGAAAATGTTTGTGATTAAGACGCACGAAAACCACTAAATCTGAAGATAACGTTTTAATGAAATTAGCAAGCGTTTACAAAATCTTAAAAACTGACCGGACGTTTGATGTTTCTACCGCGACGGTCGGTTGCTTGGGGTTGTGGCGGCTAGGTTGCTGATCCATTGGAACGGAGGGTTTCGAGCTATCCAATGCTCGGATGAGTCACCGCAGGTGTGGGTGCTTGTGCGATAGCGTCAGGATGGGTTGCAAGTGCCTCGTCAAGGGAAGCCACTCGGAGGCGGTCGATGGACACCGTTGTTTGGTGCCCATACTGTTCTTAAGTTAAAGGTTTTGGAGTCGGTTTCAGAACTCTGCAAGGGCCAGCGTTGGGAGGCTGGAGAGGGTACGGCGATGCGTCGGTGCGGAGGAAGAGGTGCGTGCAGGTAGGGAGTCCGCTGTGCATTTGCACATCTTTAGTCTGCTCCTAGGGAGGTGTCGGCGTATTGAACGCATGCATTGCGCTAGGGAGGAGGCAACGTCAGGCGGAGGCATACCCAACGATGCGGGAGGAGAAACAAAGTCGCCTGGCAACTTTAGCGTTGTGCCTTACACCAGATGTGCTTGTGCTTATTGCAAGTCAGCTTTGATGCTGCTGCGAGGGCTAGGGTTGCAGGAGGCGCAGAGCGAGGCTTTAATCTGTCTATGGAAGCGTTCAACTAACCCGTTGGCTGCTGGTGTTACACTGTGGTATGAAGGCGGCGACAACCTAAAAGTTGCGGAACGTATCGAATTGTCAAGATTCGAAAGGCATTCCTCGGTCAGTTCTAATGGTGGATGGACATCGGTAATGCGAGACCGACCTATCTAAGAAGGCCCGGATAACACCCTTATCTGTGCAGTCTGTTACGGGAATGGCTTCTGGCCATCTGGTGAAGCGGTCGACACATGTAGGAATGTTTACGAATCCGCGTGACGGAGGCAATGGACCTACTAGGCCTAAGTGCGCATGCGAGAACCATGAGTTCGGGACAGGACATGAACCAATAGGACTGCCGGTGCGACGACGTACTTTGTAGCGCGGGCATCGTAAGCAGGCGCGAGCCCAGGTACGAACTTATGTTTACGCGCGGCCAAACAAAGCGTTCGGTGACCAATTTGAAAGATGCACGGATATCGGGATGTGCTAATGAGTGTTATGCGTCAAAGACCGTGCGTCTGAAGGAGACGGGCACGGGGGTCTAGGACAACCTGTAGAAGTATCACAGGGAATGATTCTTTCCGTGGGTGGAGCGGAACAGTTTGCACATGCAGCGAAGTGGACTGCAGAGTGCGCTGTATGTCTTTATCTTGCGTCTGAGGCGATGCTATGGCGGCAAGGGCGACGGCAAGCGAAAGCTGGAGAATGAGGTTGCCCCGTGAGAGAGCGTCGGGGAAGGGGTTGTCGACATCTAAGACATGGCGTATGTCAGCAGGGAGCTGCGTGACAAAGTCTAGGTGTCCTGTTTCCAGTGATGAGTATTAGTTGCAAGCAGAGTTGAAAGCGAAGATGGGGTCTGTGGGCAGTGTAGACCGTGAAAGCGCGACCTTCGAGTTTGTGCCGGAAGTGACGTATGGCTAGGTACCTGGCGAGCAGTTTTCCGCCAAACGTGCTGTAGCGGGATTCTGCTGGCTGCAGGCACTTGGAGAGGAACACAAGGGGTTGCCATTGCCCCGAACATGTTGTTGAGGGACGGCTCATACCGCGACGTCTGAGGCATCAGTCCTACTAGAAAGAGGCGCAGTCCAGTCGGAGTGAGCGCTGAGCGCTAGGTCGGAGATGGCATTCTTTAGCTCTGCGAAGGCTACCTATGCTGTGTCAGGGAAAGTGAACTTACGCTCAGTCCCTCTGAGTATGTCAGTCAGAGGCTGCATGAGCTAAACACAGCGCGGAATGTAGCATGGATAGTAGTTGATCAAACCATAAATTTGATGGAGGTACTTGAACGAAGTCAGAGCCGGCAAGTCCTTGATTGTCTGCTTCTTATCAGGAAGGACTTCGATACCAGCGATGAAGCGATTTGGCCTAGGAATACTACCGTCGATTTGCCGAGTTCGCACAGTCGTGCTGCTTGTGACACCGTGTTGGCTCAGGCGCTGAAATAGAGTTTGAAGATGCTCGGGGTACTCTTGTTTCGACGAACTGGCTACTAAAATCATTGAGTTAGGAATAAGCGGAGTCTAGGCCACGAGTAACGTCGTGAATGAAGCGTTAGAAGGTTGGTGCCACGTTGCACAGTCCAAATGGTAAGCTTAAAAATTCGAACAAACCGAAAGGAGTGATAACGGCTTTTTGAGAATGTCCTTTTCTTCTACAAGTGTCTGATGATAGACGCGAACCAGCGCGGTCCCGCTGAAGATCGTCTTACCTGTGAGACAGGCGGTAAGGTCCAGCCTGTGTGGGATGGGATACCTATCTGGGAAGGTTAATCGATCAAGTGCGCGGTAATCACCACAATGGCGACAGTCACCAGACTGCTTGGGGAACTTCTGCAAGGGCGTGGACCAAGGGCTGTCGAAAGGGCGGATTATTTCAACTTCAAGCATGTCCTCAAACTCCGCCCTAGCTAGCTGTAGTTTTTAGAGCCATAGTCGGCGTGGACGGCATCACACGGGTGGGCCGTTCGTCCATATGTGGCGCGTGACTTGAGCTGCCACGGGCAAAGCTGCGTTCATTGGCTGAAAGCACTTGGAATACGGAAAAATGAGGTTGGCGTAGTCTGACGAGGTCTGCGGAAAGACTTAGACTGGTGTTATTGATGCGATATCGACGGTGCTTCCACACACACTGCGTTTCGTTGCATTGTCGACGGTCATCTGGCGGTTCGCATCGATCAACCAATCAAGGTGCTTGAGAAAGTCAATGCTGCTGATAGCAAAGGCGACTGCAGAGAAGTGAATACCCAGCGGAACGTGCACAGAAGACCTAGGTCAATGGTAAGCGACCGATGACCGTAGGTGTCTATTGGCTTGCCATTAGCGACACTGAGGCTTGTCGACGAAGAAGCGAGAGGCTCACCTGGCATAGGAGGAATGACACTGACTTTCGCTCCAGTATCAACTAAGAACTGGGTCTCGGAATCCTAATGCTTAATGTAGATGAGACAATTTTGCGCTTTGCCGACGTTCGTGGCCAGTACAGGTCGGCGAGGCGGATCATTTGTGGCGGAGTAGCTACACGGCTGTATGCACTTACGGACTTTATTACCGAAAGGCTAGTGACAAAAGCAGTAATCTGTAGCATCAGGTTTTGTGCTGCGGGTCGATGATCCAAAGCGGTTGCGGTGCTTCCGGTTTAAGGTGATTTCCTCGATCTGGTGCTGAAGCGACGCTATTTGCCATGATAGAGCGTCTATTGCTGACGTCTGGCTAGTCGCGTGTGTCGGTGTGGTTGCGCCAGCACGACACTGCTTAGGTGCTTTTTTTCAGTCGCTGGCTGGTGCCGTTTAATGACGCAGTCCGCTAGAGCTGCAATTGCTCTGATTGGCAGGTCACTTGCTACTGCAAGGATAGCATGAGGGCTTTCAGGAAGGCGTTGCATCCACAGCTGGCGGTGAATCCATACGTCCATGTTGGAAGTGCCATTGGGCAGTTGCGTTTCGCGCAACAAGGAGGAGGGCATCCTATCTCCTTGTTGCAGATCACTAACCAGTTGCTGCAGTCGGACCTTGTCAGAGGGCGCGATTTGCTGAATAATAGTGTGTTTAGGAGTCTCGTATTTCATTACTGGAGGGGCAAAATATGATGGCTCTGACCTTCGAGGATATACTCTGAAGAAGACGAGCTATTAGCTGATTATAAATGGCGAAATCAGAAGATATCCTGTGAAACTAAAAAACGGATTCTAGGTGCAAAATTATAACAAAGGATCATTTTCCCAACAAGGCGGAGGGGTTAACGCAACAGAATTGACCAGGACATACTCAACGGCGTTAATCGCGTATGGAGGTTCCACCTCGTCTAGATAATCGTTTACAAAAAGCAGATAAAATTTTGGTACGTGAGAAAGCAATATGCTCACAGCTAATGAAGCACAAAGGCACTGGAACGAGCTGAACCTAATGAAAACACAAAATGGCGGACGGAGTGTTCCTGACAGCGGTCACCAATTGTTGTGGGAAGCCCGCAATACTAAATAAATAAAAACGTTTATTCTCGGCTATGTGAGACATACCCACGGGGGCAGGATCGAATCAATGCAATTGTACAAATTTGTCATGGCAATCGTTGCAGTGACAATCGGAGATTGTTCAGACGTTCCTATTTGAAACTGTACAAATAGGACAGAAATAAAAATGAAAAAGTCCATTGTCGTGAGTTCGGGCACGTTCGTGTGGGCACAGTCGGTCTGCCATAAAGTGCAATAACATTTCAGGCAGGAATAGAGCAAGGACTAGAACTGAGAAATTAGAAAAGATCTAGTGAAGTACAAGCACAATCGCAAGTACACGATACGCTGGGTTCATGTTAGTGCAGCGTAAAGAACAAAGGTGAATGCGCAGAAAAGGATGTAGCTACAAACTATGCGGAATAGAAAGTATCGGGGCGTATCAAGCATGGTAGTAGGTAGGCATGGTCAGCTTGGCAGTGTGACTATTGGTTGTGACTTTATTCAGTGGCGAGTTACCTCCGCCACGTCGCAGTGTTGTTAAACGTACTTTGTGTCTTTTCATGGGGAGAACGCTTGCCAGGCGAAAACCCACCACGCCCTGGAACTCTGCCATCGATGCATTCAAAGGACAAGCTGCAATTGGCAATGCTTCTTATTGACCGATTACTGGTTCTGTTAGTTGCAGTCAGGATACACCCATAATTTTCGCTGGCTGATGCATGATAGGCGCGGGACTGTATCATAACTCGGCAGAAGCACGGTTGGAGCTTTACCGCAGCCATGTTCGTCCGCAGCTGGAATACTGCCCCTTCATCTTCAGTAATTTGCGGAAATCAGACCGCATATTGCTCGAAAAGGCTCAGCGGCGGTTTACCAAAATAGTAGCCCCACAAGGCCTGGCGCTTAGTTACCTACAGAGGTGTAACCATCTCAAACTCCAGCCTCTATGGCTGCGGCGCATTATCTTAAACCTGTGCTTCTTACATAAGTTAATATACCAAGCGGTGCACAGTGATATCCCCAGCCTGACACTGAGAAGAGGATTAGAATTCAACCTCCGAAACAAGCACTGCACAGTTGCCCCGCTGCCAGCGAGGAAGAAACTACGTTCACATTTCTTCCTTGTCGCTTATGTAAATATCTGGAACAAATTACCTTCACATCTGCGGGAGATTCACAATCCACAAGCTTTCAAGCAGGAGGTACGAAAGTTTATGTGCCTGGATAACATAAGACGCCTTTTCAACATCTGTGATTCTGATGACAACCTTTTTGAGACCGGCCCCGATGGGGCATAGATCACATTTTGATCTGCTCTGGCGCAACTTTGTATTGCGTTCAAATAGGCTTCATGACAGGAGCATCTTGGGCTCACAGGTCCTCCCCATACTTTGCGGTCCCTGTCACACCACGTGAGAGATCTCGGCCCGATCAGTTGCACGCATCTTGCAAATGTTAGGACTGGTAATCCGACCACAAAAGGTATTCAGCCTACCCCAGTAGTAGCTGAGCGCTTTACTGGCTCCCACCAACACTTAGTTAAATAGGAAGTCTTGAAATAGTAGACGCTACCGCAAAGGCAACCTGGAAACACTAATCGGTAGCTCAAATCTTTTGAAAGCTCCTTCTCGACGTCCAGTTTCTTACTGCTCAACAGAACAGCACGTAAAGCAGCCTTGTACTATTGAATGGGAGCATCGTAAGCCTGTAGGCACTGACCAGGTAGGATATTGCATAGCAATGGGGAAGCAATCCGAACGGACAAACTTTACTTCACTTCTTCCTTCTCTTCTACACTTTGGTTCCTTCGTCTCCATCTTTACCCCTTAGTATTTTCCAAATACCTAGTCCACTTGGTCTCTTGCGAATACTTATACTTGTGACCCATGAGTCACGTCTACTAAAAACATTTTAACAACATTAAGCCTCATGTGAAATGCCAGGTTCTAGCGTTGTTGTCCACACATATGGTGCACCCGTAAGTTACCATTTATCTGTCTAAAATAGTCGTATAAATTGCCTGCTTTATAAGTATTTCTAATAGCCTACGTAATCGACATCTACTAGTTGCCCATAACCGATGCCCTCCCCTAGGTTTAAGTACTCGCTACTTTACACCGCTGATTATATGACAGGGCCACCTACCCACCTCGAAGGCAATATCACCATAACCTATATTCAGGCATTTACTCTCCACTTAAGCTTTCTTGGCCCGTACATCTAGTTTTATCTGAGTTATACGTATGCCTATCACTATCGGAAACGCTGGTAGACAGGCATTATGAAAAACCAGATCCTTTTCTTCAATCCTTTATGCTTGCACAACAATCTTTCCGGATTCCCTTTCTCTGGCAAAAAGCTAACCATGCGGCAGTGAGGCCCCTGTCACCTGGAAAGCTAGACACCCAGATATTTTGACCACCACTTCTTCTTTCCTTGGCCGTTCGTACGTAATTTTAACCTTTACCTGGCTCCAAAGCCTACCATACGTAATGCGTAATGGTGGGTGAACAACCAGCTCCCACTTGTTTTCCGGTATCTTCTCTGCTTGCGTTATATTATTGTTCATTCATTTTGCCTGACAATGTGGAAGCTTCCCACCAGGAAACCTCCAAGTTAATAGCCGTTGTGATCTCCCAGTTTTCTATTACCTTGCACTGGTGAATATCACTTGCACTTGCATCGGACTCCCAACCAAGAGAGTTAGAGCTCAAAATAGCAACGCGATGCAGAAATGGTGTGCTTTAACACATGAGGCCCAATAATCCGTCACAAATGAGAAAGTGCAACCTCTATAAGATGAGGTGATCATGCCTAACCAAAGCGGCATTCGTGGTATTTCCCACCTGAATGCATTTCGCTAATTTTTTAGACACCTATTTCTCGATTATCAATAGAAGACATCTCTAGCTCATTAGTATTGGTGGCACATCCATTAAGATATATAACATAACCTCAAAGTGCTGAAACTGATGATGTTTCTCCAGGGTACGATTGCGTTATTCTGGTCCAACACCTGTAGCAGTCTGGAGATTCCCCGGTTTGCTTGTGTAAAATTCTAACCAAAATTCTATAATTGTACACTTAGGCAACCGGTGTGGTTTGTTGAACTGATTGCTGAGTTCGAATGCTTTACTTGCTCATCGCCATTTTTGCTTGGCGCTCGCTTCGGTTGCAACGCGCAACTGCTCTGTGTGCTGTGCTTGATCCGTTCCCCTAGCTAGAGCGTCCACGGTGTCGTTCATTTATAGCTAGCTAACAGGGAATCTTTTGCTGAACCAATAAAAGTTTCCCTGCAACTCGATCTGTCTTCTGGAATCGCTCTCTGGGCTCCCGGAATAGGCAACCCTCTAAATTGGTGACCCCGGATCCGGAACAATCTCAACGCCGGATATTTCGAACTTTTCTCCGGTGAGCTCGTTCCATTTATTTTTCATATTTTCCGGTTTTATTTTTGCATACGGTAGCCTATTTTTTGCGTCAATTTTTTAAGCCATGGATTCTGTAGACCCTAAGGTAGAGTCTCTGCTAAGCGTTGTATCTCTCTCAGTTCCACCTTTTTGGGACATGGATCCTGTTTTGTGGTTCGCTCATCTTGAGGCCGAGTTTTACAACCACAGAATCACTTCCGACTACGCGAAGTATTGCAAGCTCCTGTCCTATCTCCCCAAGGAGATATCAATGCAGGTTCGTGACGTCATCATTTCTCAGACCGAAAACCGCTATGAGGCTCTCAAGGAGGCCACGATTAAGCGTGTTATGCCCTCTGAGAAAGTTCGCCTGCAGCAGCTTTTCAGGGATCTGCAACTGGGCGACAAACTGCCCTCAACCCTGCTACGAGAGATGCAGCAACTCCTTGGTTCCTCAACCATGGACGAGACTTTACTTCGCGAACTATGGCTACAACGGCTACCGGAAAACACGCAAGCGATTCTCGCTACAGTGAGCTCCGTTTCGCTCACTCAACTAGCAGACTTAGCAGATCGAGTTATTGAACGATCACAGCCACAGGCCGACGCCAGCAAGATCAATGCCGTCGCGTCCCAGGGCACTTCTATCACTGGCTTACAGTCAACTATAGAAGCCCTCCAAACACAAGTTGCGACACTTAGTCGCCAGGTGCAACAGCTTACTATGACCCGTCGTCGTCCTAGCCGCTCAAAATCGCCCTTCAAACGTTCTAAGTCTAGCAACAGGCAAGCTAGCTGTTGGTACCATCAGCGCTTTGGTACCGCAGCTCGTAAATGTGTCAAACCTTGCACCTTCGCCGAGAAGCAGGGAAACCTCGGCCGGTCGGTAACGGCGACGGACGCGACCGGCCAACACCAAAGTCGCCTCATCCGCGTTAGGGATTTAACTTCCGGCACCGAGTTTCTAGTCGACACTGGTGCCGAAGTTAGCGTCATACCCCGTAGCTCAGATGAGGTCGTCTCACCATCGCCGACCAAGCTGCGTGCCGCCAATGGCACACCAATCGCAACTTTCGGCGAAAAGTTGCTAACACTCAATTTAGGCCTCCGGCGAACCTTTCGCTGGCCTTTCATAATCGCTGCTGTGCCTTTCGCCATCATAGGCATAGACTTTCTTCAACGCTTCGACCTCATCGTCGACGCTAAAAGGAAGAAGCTTATCGACTCTAGGACACAGCTCAGTGTTATCGGGACTAGCGCCAACGTGGCTGCTATCACTCCCATTCGTGTCCTACCTCAAGCTTCACAGCCTTTTCTAGAACTTTTCAGCAAGCACCCTAAACTCGTTCGCGTCCTGAACGACTTGCCTCCTGTGACGTCAAACGTCATGCATTACATTTGCACTAAGGGCCCACCTGTTTCGGCCCGCCCTCGCCGACTAGCCCCGGACAAGCTCAAAGCTGCTAAGGCGGAATTCGAGCAAATGCTCGAACTGGGAATCATCCGCCCGTCCAAAAGTCCATGGGCATCACCATTACACATGGTGCCGAAGAAATCCGGTGACTGGCGCCCCTGTGGTGACTACAGGGCACTTAACAAAGTTACCGTCCCGGATAAATACCCTATTCCGCACATGCACGACTTGACCTCAGCTCTAGCTGGCAAGTCTATCTTCAGCAAAGTCGACTTAGTTCGTGCCTACCACCAGATACCTGTCGCGCCAGATGACATTGCTAAAACAGCAGTCATCACGCCATTCGGCCTATTCGAGTACCTCAGAATGCCTTTCGGCCTCAGCAACGCTGCCCAAACTTTTCAGCGTTTCATTCATGAGGTAACGCGAGGACTCGAAGGCGTTTATCCTTATCTAGATGACATTCTTATCGCGAGCTCTTCTGATGAAGAACATCTTCATCACCTCGACGCTCTCTTCCAACGCTTAACCCAGCATGGGGTTACCGTCAACCCCGATAAATGCGAGCTTGGCCAAAGTTCCATCGACTTTCTTGGCCACCGCATATCCGCCTCTGGTATTGAAGCTCTGCCAGACAAAATCCAGGCACTGAAGGACTATCCTGCTCCCAGTTCCTTCAAGCAGTTACGCCGATTCCTTGGCCTGGTCAACTATTATCGACGCTTTATTCCTAACTGCGCGAGCATTGTTCAACCAATGACTGACTTGCTCCGCGGTAAACAACGGTCTTTTCACTTTACAGACGACGCTAAATTGTCTTTCGAGAAGCTCAAAGACGCTATCTCCAACATAGCGCTTCTCGCCCATCCAGACACGTCTGCACCACTCTCTCTGACGACTGACGCATCAGACACTGCCGTCGGTGCAGTTCTTCAACAACTCATCGACCATCGATGGATACCTCTAGGTTTCTTCTCAAAGCGCTTACAACCTGCCGAATCGCGTTACAGCACCTTCGGTAGGGAACTGTTAGCTATCTACCTAGGTATCCGACATTTCCGTCATTATCTCGAAGGTCGAAATTTTACAGTCTTCACCGACCACAAGCCATTGATCTCCGCAATCAATGGCGCAACGGACAAGTATTCTCCGCGGGAAACTAGACACCTAGACTACGTTTCTCAGTTTACGACAGACGTACGTCATGTCTCAGGTGCTCTCAATCCCGTCGCGGATGCGCTTTCACGCATTCAGCAGATCAGCTTATCGCCTGGCACCAACATTGATCTAGCCGCTATGGCTGCTGCCCAACAAGCTGATCCCGACATACGCAAGCTACGACGCAACACCACTGAGACGATCACCATTGATCGACTCAAGCCAGCATTCTTCGACAAGTCTGACTCTTCGGTGCAGCAAGCACCTTCACAGCCTGTGCCATCACAGCTGGCACCGCAACCTCAGACGAGTCAGTCCGGTCCAGCAGAACCGACAACCCCAACCGACAGCACCCCTACTCGCCCTACACTCAATCGACGAGGTAGGAAGCTCAAACCTAAGGTTCGTTTTTCGGACTTCGTTCGCACTTACTATTTTACGTAGAACGTGCCTTAGAAATTTTCTGCTCTTACTAAACGTTTTTGAAAATCCACAAAAAAGACCAAAACGTTTTGAAACTACCAAAAAAGAGCAAAACCTTTTGAAAACCCAAAAACAGCTTTGCACGTTTTTCGCTTTGCACTCTTTTGTGTATTGCTATGCATTTATGCTGCTTTTTCATTTTGCTTTCCATATACACCGTCGGTTGGTTGCACCTCGGTTTCACTTTCGCTGGATCCCCGCACGTCAACTGCAAGTGGAACGAACTTCCTGCTCAACCGCCTACGTGAACTTTACTAACTGTCCCCCCCACAAACAGTTTTTTTACCGTTTCGACACCGTAGGGAGGACACGGGTGGGAGCCCGCTAGGGTCCGATTGCATGGTTCTCCCCCAGCAGCTGCATCGGGTTTCACAACCTGGTCTCGCAGAAGGCTGGCCCGCGACGGACAGTCCTCACGTAGATCGAAGGACTGCTTACACAGTCCCTTCTGGGAGAGGGCTATGTAGCAGTCTGGAGATTCCCCGGTTTGCTTGTGTAAAATTCTAACCAAAATTCTATAATTGTACACTTAGGCAACCGGTGTGGTTTGTTGAACTGATTGCTGAGTTCGAATGCTTTACTTGCTCATCGCCATTTTTGCTTGGCGCTCGCTTCGGTTGCAACGCGCGACTGCTCTGTGTGCTGTGCTTGATCCGTTCCCCTAGCTAGAGCGTCCACGGTGTCGTTCTTTTATAGCTAGCTAACAGGGAATCTTTTGCTGAACCAATAAAAGTTTCCCTGCAACTCGATCTGTCTTCTGGAATCGCTCTCTGGGCTCCCGGAATAGGCAACCCTCTAAACACCACAGGCACTTGCATCCGACCCTCAGCTAAGAGAAATAGAGCTCTAAACTAACAACTTAATGCACAGTCGTGTGCTTTGGCACCTGTGGCCCACTAATCAGTCATGCTTGAGATGGCGCAACCCCCAAAAGAAGTGGTATTCGTGTCTAACCAAAGCGGAACCCAAGGTGTTTCTCACCTGGACACATTTTGTGAATTTTCTCACATTAGTTTTTTATTATCACTGGAAGACCACCCTGGCTCATTAGTGTCAGTGATACAACCATAACGACGTATAAAATAGCCTCAAAGAGTCGAAACTGGTAATATTTCTGTAGGAAATGCTTGCGTTATCCTAGTTCAGACGGGGCAAATGAGTTTTATGTTCCCTTGTCTTATCCATATGGACTCAGCTCATGCGGCTTTGGTATAATTTTCGCATCCACATCGGAGCATTAAAAACGTTGAATTCCACATTCATAGTGGATTCTGCGGCCCAATATACTCTGAAAATCGCACATGGTCGCATTCTGGCTGTGGGCTAGCTACACCATATCCTGTGCTGTTCTACCTATATAATAATTCTTACAGCCTACCTAGTATTTCCCTAAAACCTTTCCGTCTGTTTTCCCAACTTTTACTACGTTTACTGAGAAAGTATGCTTTTCGGCCCACTGCGTCATACTTCGCTACTGTAGCGAATTACACGTTATCTTAGGCATTCCCAGTTACTACTCCATATTCGGAACTTATTACGCTTAGCCGTTTTTGTATTATTTCTTTCTTTTTTCTGTATCTGCTTCCAAAGCAGAACGTGAATTTAGCGGAGGCTCGAAAATGGCGCTATCCGCCGCCGACCGCTAAAAATGCAAATATCTCCATAACCACTGCACCTAGCTTAATTATTTTACCTTTGTCGTAACCAGCGCCTAGGGTTTGTCCTAGACCACCCATTGTTGTCCCGTTTTAGTTAACATTTCGGCTCCAAAACGGCGTTGATTCCGCTTGTTTGGAGATTTACACTTTGAAATTCGCGCCAGGTTTGCGGTTCTGGTATGCTGTTTCTGGGCTATATTTTGGCTCCATTTTCCAATATTAGTGTATTTTCTAGTTAAGTGGGCCGGCCTTTCAGTCGCACTTTTCTAAGAAAGGCTAAATTGTTAGCCACTACTGTTATTTCCTTTGTTTCCACCCTCCACTTTTACGATCTAATTTTCGCTTGCTTATTCCTTTCCATGAGCCCGCTACTAATGGATGCTCGAACTGCGGTGATGTGACCAAAGAAAATGGATCAAACTTCTTCTAGTGGTGCATTTTCCATCGAAAATAACACAATCCATTGGCATAATAGATTGATCGTTTACTAATGGAATCAGGCACCTCAAGGTTTGGCAGCGGTAGCCGGTGAAAAGCGCAGAATTCGTACATAAGCTACGGAGACCCAAACTACTGCCTTCAAAAATGTCGAGGCCTACGAAACGTTTGTATTTATCCCCGCTTTACTGTTCGGAAAGATAAACACGATCAAAAGCAGTTGTTAACGATATTTCTTCTCCATGCATGAGCATGGATGTTATGTACAATTTGATCTGATCCCACGCAGGAACAGCATCTAGCGCTTGTCTAGAAATATACCTATATTTATTTATTTATTTATTTATCTATGAGTCCAGTCACTTCCTGACCGAATGGCACGGCGTGTACGCTAGGTAAACTGTAAATTTAATATGTTGGAATGTTTTGCATTTGTCGTCTGTGGAACCACGTAACGTCTCTGAGGCGTGTCCAGTAATATGTTGTTGAACCAATAATTAGAGATAGGAGAATGTCCAAAAGCAACCTTTCAGGCCCGAACAAGCTGCAAGTTGTCCGGAATAATGAACAGGAAATCCTCCCATGGTAAGTTTTGTTGATTGGTGACACTGGCATCCACGACCATATGGACAGTAAAAGCAGCGTAGATTGTTCCAGAGGTGGTAAGTGAAAAGAATTTCAGTAGCGTAAAGAGCCGAACTCATTTGTTCTTGCCGCAGTGAAAGTATGGTGTTGGGATATTTCCGAAGTAGGTACATAGCACAGGCAAGAAAATCTGCCGTCCGGTCAGATGAAGTGTCCGAGTTGACATTAAATGTCAGCATGTGAACTCCGAGTAAGAATTATGTGAAGAAGTGAACTGAACCCAGTTGTTCAGGAATCAATATAGTGGCGTCCATCCAAGATAACAAATAAGTATTTTGTCCATCCGGTAAGTAAAAATGCAGCGTAATAATTATCTATCCATTTCCAAATAAGCGAATTTTGTGCTTCGTTGAAGTGCTCAGGCCAAGGCAGTGGGTGTATGCTCGGTTCCTGTCCACCGGTTCTGCGAAAATTTCGGAGAAAAGGACAAAGAACAAAGGCAGCCACAAAAACAGGAAACAACGATGCATTCGGAACTCAGAGAAAAAGCTCAGTCGCAAAAGTGTTTTCACTAATGAACCTAACAGTATATGTATCCAGTCACCTGGAGCTATTCTGATGTCATTTCACGGACAGCGTTGCGCACGTATACGCGGCTATTCCGATGGTCTTCCATGGAATTTTTACTTGGCTATGGAAACAGTTACACTTACTTACATTTGTAGGAATCCCAAATCCAATTTGCAGAGAATGGCGTTTTTACCTATTAAGGACATATTCAGCCACAAGAAACAACTTCACTCACCGACTCCATGACAAGTCCAACGTGGATAGCTGGACACGGTTCGCGAGCCGAACAAGAATATAATAGAAGAGCCGGCCTCTATTAACAATGTGTTTACTCACCTGCATCATTATCATTCGACTCTTCTAATCGTGCATCATCGACCGGTCCCAACGACGGCTGCCGTATCAGTACTAAGCCATTCGGCCAACCAAAGAAGTATTTTGGCTGTCAACCGACTGCGAATAATAGAATGCAAAATCGGTCTATACGATGCATAAACGACTTGCACTACTGTTCAACGAAAGCTACAGCAGTGTTCCAGGACGTGGTGGGTTTTCGCCTGGCAAGCGTTCTCCCTATAAAAGCCACAATTGTCCGCTTAACAACACTGCAACGTGGCGGATGTGACTCGCCACAAAATAAAGTCACAGCTAAGCATTTCACACTGACGCAGTCCTCAGCCTTCTACATCGAACCTATGCAACTAATTCTGCTATGAAAATGCTTTGTTGGAGCCCAGATCATCCCTATCTCGTAATGGTTATTGGTTGCAAAAAGCCTTGTTTAGGCTCCTGTGCTCACGGATCACTACCTGGCGAAATTACCCCCAACTTGTGTTTTGACGGATTTTTGCGCGCCACAGCGCCATAATGTCCCCGGGTCTGACTAATACCTGACAGTATGCTTACTCATACGGACAACATCTTTTCTTTTATACCTTTTATTAAAACGAAATGTTTTATCATTCCACAGAAGCTCTTCTTGTATGCATGTTTGATCACGCTTTACAGGTGTGTCTCGTTTTACCGAGAATATACAAATTATTTATTTATTTATTTATCTCAAGTACATGTGGTCCATAAAATTTAGATTAGCCGCACCATAAACAGTGACACCTCAGTGGACTGCGCGATGGCGGAAAGCGAGAGGCCGCGCCTAAAGGTTTGGATTAGTCGGGGGATTGCGACTAAGTCGTTTAATTAAGTAGGTAAGACAAATGGTGAGGATCAAGGTTAGGAATGAAATAAGCTGTGATCATGAAACCTTTCTTAGCTCTCTTCTGCAGCTCAAACATAATTCATGTGGTCTGCTCAAAGCTGTTCCTTAGCCTCTATTCTAGACGTTCATTTATTATTTACTCGCTCCTTGCTTGATGCTCAGCCGTCACTTACTCGACTGTGCCAGCTAATTACTTGTAGTTCAGTCCTCTCAACGGTTTCTTCCTACTCAGGCTTCCCTACTTTTATTACATTAGCACCACAGCACGAGTTCATCACCTGCGCGTCGCCGCGTCTTTGCCTTTTATGCTCTGAACTATTTAACAAACATCATATGCTTGCGCTTCATCTGTTCGCTGTCCTCTCTTCATTAAACCTTTCTTAACTCTCTTCTGTGGAGCAAACATAACTCATGTGGCCTGCGCACAGTTGCTCAATTGCCTCTCTTTTCTACACGTCCATTTATCCATTGCTTGCTGCAATGTCTGTGACGCCTGCTCATGTAGGATTCCAGAACGTTCACTGGCATTTTCCAGCCCAGTCTACCTTAGCACTAAAACCTTAGCGCCCTAACAGGACTCAGTATCTGCGCTCCTCTGACTCATATGCTGTGATGTCCTCAGCAGACTTATTGTATGCATGCACTCCGACTCTTTGATGTCCTTCCATATAAACTTTTCAGCTTTCTCCTAGCACTTCTTCCAACTCTTCAAGTCAGCGCACAGCCGCTCTTTAGCTTCTCTATTCTAGACGTACTCATATCTCTTAATTGTTGTAACGTCTTCCACATTTTTACCTGCAAGCTTCCAGCTATTGGACTAGCTTTTCCAGGCTCTCTCCAAAGTAGTAGTATCCCAGCACCATAGCATGAATTGTGAACTTATGCACCGCCGTGGCTCAGCATTATATGATATGGCTTCCTCAATCAACTCACTGTACGCTTGCATCCTTCCTGTCTGTTGTCCTTTCTTCATTCGACATTTTTAGCTCTCATCTGGCGACCTTCTTTACCTCATCCGGTCAGTGCACACCTGCACCTTGCTAGATGCTCAGCTGTCACTCGTCTGTGACACCTAGTTAATTGTAGTTCAGCTCTCTCACTGGCTTCGCCCGGCTCAGTTTGCGTGACCTTTTCATCTGCGCGTCGCCGCGACTTCACGTATTTTTGCTCTGAACTATTTAAGAGCCATAACGTAGGCCTGGGCTTCATCCGTTCGCTGTCCTTTCTTCATGAATCCTTTCTTAGCTCTCTTCTTTCGTGCAGGCATATCCATGTATTCGGCGCAAGCCGCTGTTTTGCCTCACTTTTCTCGATGTTTATTTATCCCTTACTCGATGTCTTGTCTTAGACCTTATTACCTGCAATCCTCTAGCTCTCGGGCCAGCATTCTCTGGCACTATCCAGCTTGGTACTGTTATCTTAGCACCCTAGCTGCTGCGGTTAGGCCTCATTGCACTGATACTCTAAACAACCTTGCTCTATGCTTGCATTCCGTCTATTTCCTGCCCTTCGGTCAATTAATGTTTCTTAGCCTCTTAGTTCTTCCCTTCTCTCACTTGGTCAGCACACAGACGCCCGTTAGCTTTACATTTCTATGTGTTCATTTATCACCATTTTCTTAGCACCATAGAATGACTCGTTTCTCTGCGCGACGCTACGTATACATCTGTTCTGCACGATCGCTTTCCTTTAACTGATCTTTAATGCTTCACTTCCATCGATCAATCCTTTCTCACCTAGTAATCTGGGTCCGTTTTTGCAGCAAAGGTTTCGACACTTACCTTTTCAGTAGGTTAGCTCTCACAGGCTTTTCCTGTTTCAGTTAGCCATAGCACTATACTCTTAGTACCCTTGTGTCGTCTTTCTGTCTTGATCACCCGATAATTTTTACTCAGCGCTTGAGTCCTATCTATCCGCTGACTTACCACCGATTGACCTTTGTACCTCCTTCGACGTAAGCTGGCCACCAGCCATCCATCCACCGTTCAAACGCCGCTGGCCCCTGAACTCTGCTTTCTGTCTTCCCACGCAATAGTCGCATCATAGTAAACTGATACTCCGTTTCTGCTTAATGGCGCAACGCTCTGTATTCCATGTAGATATTAGCAACCAACTTATAGGGCCATTGCTTTCGTAAAACATTCAAGACACTTTCAGCACAATCATTGCTGTACACTGTACATCATTTGTCTCCACTCGAAATGTTATAACATAGGATTTTAACAATGTTTGTTTCCACGCCAGTTCGTTGCGGCCTTGGTTGTCTCTCACCTTCTCTTTTCTCCGAGGTCCGGAACTTCTTGGGAATCTGGGATTGGACCGAGAAACCGCTTTTGTCCGGGACAGGACAACCCATAAGGACCTATGAAGAGCATGGCTGTACGACAAACGGATACAACTGCACTCACTACCATGACCGTTGTCCAATGATGATAGCTGGACTCCAGACCTTCACACTCCTGAAAAGAATACATAATCCTGAAAAATCCAGACGCAAGAAACTGACGCTTTGCCCACCTGGACACCCACAAAGACGACTCTTCGTGAAGATTTTATCCTTGATTAGCCTCAGCCATTCTGGCGGCCTTGCCCAAGATACCTGCCCAAATAACAGAGGAAATTGAAGGTCATTTGACTGCGGATTTCCGAGTGTGAAAACAGTCGGAAACCTGGTCTGCCAGTTGTATATTAGTGCACCAACAAATTTCTGATAGTGTTCCAGGGCGTGGTGGGTTTTCCCCCTGGAAAACGTTCTCACTATAATAAAGCCACAAATGTCCGCTTAACAGCACTGCGACGTGGCGGATGTGACTCGCCACCGAATAAAGTCACTGCCCAGAACTACCTACTGGCAAGTCGATCAGAATCAGTATACAATATTGCTCTGACACTTTCAATAATACTTTACTCCGTGCCTCTATGTATCGTTTTCACTACACATATATTGTACTGACTGTTTACACTACACACGCTAGAACCCAACGTTTCGTCATTCAATGAAGACTTCATCCCTCATCATTACTTACACAATTTCCGCAGCCTGTTCAACCTTCGGCTTACCGCCGACTACACTCATAGCAACGTGTTTGTTGCGAAGCAATATTGCATGTAAATATTGATCATGCCTTGCTTGGTGTGTCTCGACAAATTCGAGCATAAACTATTTATTTATTTATTTATAAAGCATGAGCAAGTTCAGCTAAGTTCTTGGCGAAAACTATGCTTCGGGTATGCAGTACTTAGATCATATACGTCTCATTATTACATATGCAGTCGGAAAGCACAAATACGGTCAGAAAAGGATAGGTTAAGGCAAACGAAATAGATACCGATTCAGTTAAAAGGCAGTCAGAGACCGGGGTAATGAAAAGGCAGAGTAAGGTTGAAAAAGGCTTTCATTGAAAGAGTGGAAAAGTCAGCGGGGCTTTCGTGGAAGTAGCGGTCCGTTAGGACAGCCGAACCAGGAAAGGTAACGTCTCATAAGTCTGAGTGAATTAGGAGAGCAGGGTGCCAATCAAGCGAGACTGGAGTGGTCAGCGCGTTCGGATTGGGACTTAAATAAAGGTAAGAAAAAGGCTAGAACAATATAGAGTGAACAAATCTAGCAGGCCGTTGCGTAAAAGAAAACGTATAGCTGGGTCTGCAGAGCCTGTAGCGCTGAAGTCTCAGTTAGAAAAGAGTAGTTAGAGAGAGACCGACAGGCAAGGAGAAGCTAGATCACGGTAGGGCGGTAAAGCTGACCGTCCAATTGAAAGAAGGAGGAAAACAGAAAGCAAGAGAAAAAAGTTTAGGGTCTGGATGAGATGGGTTTATTGGTAAAGAGTGGAATAGCCGACGAGCCCCTCCACGTAATGTAAACATAACCGTTAGGTCAGCCGAACCAAGAGAAGTGATGTCTCAGAAGTCCAAATGTATTCCTTAAGTAGAAGGCCGGCTGCGCGGGATAGGAATAATCAGCGCTTTGGTAGTAGGGCGTACAATGAAGGCGAGAAAATGGCTATGACACTAACGAGGAAACAAGTCTAGCTGTCCCTCAGAGTGAGGGTAACAGAGTTAAGTCTGCGGAACCTGTACCGTTCAAGTCTCGATAGCGTGGGAGCAGTCAGAGAGAAACAGACTAGTCCGGTGGGACAATACCGTAGCAGGGCAGTAAAGCTGCTAGTCCGATTAGAAAAAGAAATGAAAACAGAAAGCGTGATAAGCAAAGGTTAGGGTCGGGGTGAGAAGGGTTTATTGATAAAGAGTGGAGGAGCCCACGAGGCTTTCCAGGTGATGTAAACAAAGCTTTGGGTCAGCCGGACCAAGATTTGTAACGTCGAAGGACTCTGAGTGAAATAGGATAACACGTGGCCGATCTGGCGAGACTGGATTAGTCGGCGCGTTTAGCTAAAGGCATATAGTAAAGGTGAGAAAAGAGCTAGCAATAAATGGTGGGCAAGTCTAGCAGGCTCTAGATGTAAGGGAAACATCTAGTTTAGTAGGCGGAGCGTATACCGCTTAAGCCTGGGTAGCATAGGAGCAGGCAGATGGAAACAAACTGGTCAGGTGAAACAAGATCACAACAGGGCAGTAAAGCCGGCCGACCGATTAAAAGAAGGAGGAAGACAGAAAGCAAGAGAAGAAAAGGTTAGGGTCGGGGTGAGAAGGGTTTATTGATAAAGAGTGGAGGAGCCCACGAGGCTTTCCAGGTGATGTAAACAAAGCTTTGGGTCAGCCGGACCAAGATTTGTAACGTCGAAGGACTCTGAGTGAAATCGGATAACGCGTGGCCGATCTGGCGAGACTAGATTAGTCGTTACGTAGGGATAGCACGTAAAATAAAGGCAGGAAAATGGTCGCAACAATAGAGGGTGGACGAGACTAACAGCCTCTCGGTGTAGGGGAACAAGGGTGTTGAGTCTGCATAGCGTATACCGCTTAAGTCTGGGTAGCATAGGAGCAGCAAGAGAAAGGGGCTAGTCAGTGGGAGTAGATCACCGCAGAGCA
Organism: Dicrocoelium dendriticum; assembly: GCA_944474145.2. Lineage (NCBI taxonomy): Eukaryota > Metazoa > Platyhelminthes > Trematoda > Plagiorchiida > Dicrocoeliidae > Dicrocoelium > Dicrocoelium dendriticum. The sequence goes on along the minus strand of OX104062.1, from coordinate 56,815,534 downwards.
GTGAGATCTGGCACACCAGTTGAAAAAGAAATGAAAACTGAGCGCGGTAATAAAGTCAGTAATCAATGACATGCAAGAGACGTATCAATGCGGGACAATATAGAAGCTGGAAGCGACTGAACGCAACTTACATTGTGCAGGCTGCAACAATAGGAAGCGAATCATCCAGAGATGAACGGTGCAGCAAGGTACCCACCAAAACACATTGTGAAAACGGAGGTGACGGAAGTGACGTTTAGAAGGTTAAAACAACCGTAAACTCCCATGTTGCAAAATACTGAGAGCGCGTGCTTTCCGATACCACACCATGCTCATGATTTATCATTTTTATTCTATTCCCTCACAAGCTTAACTTGTCTATTACTGCCTACTCTCTGGTAGCATTCCGGCGGTAATAATATTGCTTTCCCTTTATGATCCGACATTCTAGTCTCGTCTCAATGGTCTCCTTCTTTCTGAATCCTGTGGCCTTACCGATGAATCATCGACAGATCCACTGGTCTGTTCACAACACTTCGAGACCGTTGTAGGCTTTTCGCTGCTTCCCAAAGTATTGTTTCCTTTCCAGACCTAACTCTTTCCTTTTCCCGTTCTGTTTACATTACTTTTTATAATTAGAAGGAAAAGCGCTCGGGCTTGGCTCTAATCTACCCTCGTCTACCCAGTCTCCTTTCTGCTTGCATCCAGGCATCCGAGACATAATCTGTTTAGGCTCCATAGTCCCAACGCTCTGTGCATCTCATACTTTGTGCTTTGCCCGCCGTACTATCTACCTATTCCGGCGCAATGCTCTGCCACCCTTACCGTAATTACATCCCTGGGCATTATTCATCTAACCTTTTATTAACGAAGATGAATCATCACCTGAAGAACGTCGGCGGCGTTTCCAATCATCCCCAATAGAACCTGTTTTACCGACCCTTTTCCTTCCTTCTTGAGCCTTCTGTTGCATTACTTCTTCATTCGACGCTAACTTACATGCGTTTGTCCTCCCTGACTTCTTACACTCCTACCAATTTAGGACGGAGGAAAAGCGTCCCTGTCGCTTCGTCTGAGTGATATTCCTTCCCATTGTCTGCACACCTCGTCTTCCTCTCTCTGGTTCCCACCGATTGGGCACATGCGCATTAGGACCCTTTAAACGCTGTTTGCTTTATCTTCGTTCCCAACTTGGAACCGCCTTACATTCTCTACTGATCAGCGTTATGCTCTCTTCTCCTCGTATTACGCCACTAATGATACACGTGTGTACGCGATAGTTAAATAACAATTACATGTATAGGGGTACGATAGTTCAGTCATCGTTGCAATTGCTCGACAGCTTTCCAGATGCAGCTATTCGTCTGTCTATGTGGCTGTCTCTGTTCATTGCCTTTGTTCCCGAGTTTGTCACAGGTAAGGCGGCAAGCACCCAAGGAATTGTCTATCGTTGCTACAATAGTATAATATATTGCACGCAGTTCCTTTATCGGGGTATGAACAGAAGGTTATCAACCCCTTTTACAACTTGCTAACCGGACAAATTATTCGTTATCTTGCACGGATACATTTTACATGAGGCTTGAAACATTGGGTTCAGTTTGCCTAACACTATCACTTCCACATACCTCTTGCATGGGGCACTCTTTTTGACTTCGGAATGCACATTCTCCTGCAGATACAAAGCCAGAACAATTGGTTACCCTGAGCTCTTCAATCCGCCTTGACTGCTCAATTGGCCGTGGTTTCCCATGTTTCCAACCAATTTTACAACAGACTTCGGGGATCCGCGATTTGCTTTCTGAAACCACTTTCTATCCTTTAAGACTTCAACAACAATACAACGACTTTTAATGGACATACCCTGGAGAGTTTACGTGGTTCTGCAGATGACCAACACATGATATGCAAAAAGAATATTTACTTCCTGGCTTACCAATCAGGGACAGCCATTCGTTCAAAACAGGACGACCCAGAAACGCAATAGGCACTCGCCTAATGCATCAGCCAACAGATATATGGGACGCAACCTGACTGCGAATAACTGAGCAAACAAGCATTCAACAAGAAACAGCCAGTTACAAATTGCCATTCAATTGATCGGCGGCAGTGTTTCAGGACGTGGTGGGTTTCCGCCTGGCAAGCGGTCTTCCTGTATAAAGTCACAAGTGTCCGTTTAGCAACGCTGCAAAGTGGCGAATGTGACTCGCCACCGAATAAAGTTACAACCCATAACTTCACATTGGCAGGTCAGTTAGCGCCACCATTCTAAATGTGTTCGTTAAACTGAAACATCTACATCTGCATATACGGTCGTCTTCTCTTTCTGCGCTTTCACGCATGTACTGTCGTCTCTTTCTTTCTACGATATCACCGTTGACCACTGCTTTACTTATGCACGAACTCACTGTATTGACATATCTCTCTCGAGCGTGCTCTTCAATTCTCTTCTGATGGATCATTCAGGATCCGCAATCTATCATTAGCCGATGTATGACTGCAACGTATGGCAGCCCGATGGTAATCCAACAAACGGGTCCCGATTTACGACAGCCAAATTATTGTTTCACATCTCCACCATGTAGAGTTCCAGTCATGAACATAAGGACAGGTTTCTACTGTCACTGTTACAGTTGCCATAAACTGTCTGTACAGTTGCAGAAACCTGATCATGCCTCCACGGGCGTGCCTCGCATAGTCGAGAATAAAATATTTGGTTATTTGTTTATTTAAGCTTGGCATTAGAACTCCATGGCAATGAGGCTGGACCTTACCGTGGTGCGATGGTTTGTGTGCCTCAGCGATCCATTGAGCTATAATGGGTGGTGCTTTTGCACCTTCAGAGGCACTCATACCAGATTGGTCAATGGTTAGAGTCCAGCCAAACTCAGCCTCCTGGTCCTCCAGATAGGGGGTTGGAATGAGGGTGGCACCTTATTCCTTAAAACGGACTTCTTGTAGCCCAACGCCAAACCCGCTGCCTTGCGGTCAGGTGTTTGAACCAAAGGCTTTGGTTGAGAACGCTAATCGTTCTCCCGTCTAGGCCTGGGCAACCTGACAGTATCCTGCCCACGCAATACCATGAATATTATCTCAAACAAATTGCTGATGCTCTGGCCACCGCAGAGGATAATCAACGGTGTCCTATCTGCTGCATCGAGCAGGGTGGATAGGGGTTTGAATGCTACTGCTCAAGCCTTCCCGTCTTCTTATTCCCCCTATACGCATTTTCACTCCTACCGTCCCCTTCCAACTTCACTTAAATCCCCCAAGTTTTCAGCCCCCGATTCTTGCCCCCCCCTCCCAACATGCTTTGCTAGGCATTTCTAGTTTCAACTCACGTGTGAACGCGGAGCGTCACTCATCTGCTGTCGACAAGCCCATGTCTAACCAAGCGGTCCATTCAGGTTCACCGGCTTCCATTTGGAGCCCTCGATCCTCCTTCAGATTGGCATGCCTTAATGTACGCACACTACTACAGATCGGTCAACAGGCAGCACTTGCCCGAACATTAGAGACCCTCTCGATCGATGTCTGCTGCTTATCGGAGACCCGCCTGCAAGACTCGAGCTCTGTGCTCACTCTGCGATCCCCTTCAGGTGACGCAAGCAGTATTATCTCAGGGCGCCTATCCAGGGACGATGCAGCCTCGAGCACCGGCCAAGCTGGTGTTGGCATTGCCCTGAGTCCCCGGGCTGAAGCTGCGCTGGTTGATTGGATTCCAATCAGTAGCCGGATGTGTGCGGTCCGATTGGCTGGCTCGTTTAAAGCTTCGAAGTCGGGCGGGACTAATAGATGTCTATTCATCATCGCTGCCTACGCGCCCACAAACTGTAGCGATGATTCAGTAAAGAACGACTTCTACCGCCAACTGACCCAGCTCCTTCGCCACAGAAGAAGCACGGACAATGTTGTGCTGGCGGGGGATATGAACGCACAACTTGGAAAGTTGTCCACTGATGAAATGCATCTGGGCGGTCAGCACGGCGTAGGCTCCCGTAATAATAACGGTGAGCGGTTACTTCATTTGTGTGAAGATGCTCGCTTATTTCTTTCGAGCACTAATTTCCGACACAGCATTCGCCGAACGGTGACTTGGCGCCCACCAGCCTCAAACCAGCCTTGGACGCAGCTCGATCACATTGCTTTTAGTTACCGCTGGAGAGGCTGCATCCAGCATTGTCGCTCGGTTTGGAGCACATGTGTGGACACCGATCATGCACTTGTATGTGCTGACATGCGGATGCGCTTTGGCGGACGCCCACGACGATGCTGTGAGCGCATTGACACCAGCCAACTGACAAAGCCAACTGTTCGGAATGCGTATCAAAGTACGCTGACATGCGAGTTGAGCAATCGCTCACTGGAGACAATTGATGGTCACTGGTCACATGTTCGCCAGACCTTACTAGCAGCGGGTAAATCCTCATGTGGTATGTCTAAGAGCCAACATAGACATTGGGTCTCTTCTCGGTCTCTGGAAATTACCGACGCTCGCCGGCATATCCCGGCTGGAAGCGAGCACAATGAAACTCGCAAAGAGCTCCGGCCAAAACTCCGCACTAGCCTGAAGAGATACCGCAAATTTTGGTGGTCTCATCTTGCGTCAGAGATGGAATTGGCCGCTGCCCTTGGCAACCATCGTAAGTTATTCCGTCTGATACGGGAAACGGGCATCAGGAGGCCTGGTGTGAGTGAAACAATTTGTGATGAGCGTGGACAACCTATTCACAATTTGTCAAAACGTTTGGAGCGTTGGGCGAGCATTTTGAAAAGCAATTTAATCGGCTAGAATTGTTCGATTCTTCGCCGGCCAGTGATCGCCCAGCTCCGTGGGCTGTCCCTTTGGATCCACCCTCTCGCTCAGAAGTCAAACGTGAGATCGGACTGTTGAAGTTGAGCAAAGCCGCGGGACCAGATGATCTTCCTTCAGCAGTCTTCAAATTCGGAGGCGCTTCTCTTATTGATGCTTTACATGAACTACTAGTGAAACTGTGGGAGCAGGAGACTGTCGCAGCCGACTGGAGTCGCTCCGTTATTGTTCCCATCTTCAAAGGCGGCTTGCGCTCGGAATGCGGCAACCATAGAGGAATCAGTCTGATCTCCATCGCCTCCAAATTACTCGCCTCTATAATTCTCCACAGACTGACTGGCGCTCATGAAAGCCAGATTCGTGAGGAGCAAGCCGGGTTTCATCGGGGTCGTGGCTGCATCGACCACATCTTC
>OX104062.1:56760355-56809829 GCA_944474145.2 Dicrocoelium dendriticum | reverse complement strand
TGGCCGCCACCGGGTCCACCTCCAAGGTGGGCGGCTCGACAGGGACTGTATCCGGGGATAGAAACCTCTGAATCTATGATGTCCTCAAATAGCCAAGTTTCGGTGAAAACATCAGATCTCTGTGAGTGTCTGAAGCAAGCATTTGTACCTCATAACGTTTATTTCTCAGACTGTGTACATTGGCGAAAAGCACACGCAGCCCCTGTTTATGCTGTACTGTCCTGGGTTGAGGAGAATAGACCTCCAACGGGTTCTCGGGGTTCCGGATTACGCGAAAATCCAGGATATTGATGTCCCACTTACCATTCGCTCGGCGGGACCAGGGCTCGTCAACGGCTGTTTTCCTTTTAATCGGATCTTCCGGAGAAAGATCTCTCAGGACGTAAAAAGGCTCACCTTTCAAACGTGGGGTTCGCCGGAGCATGCGTCGGCATTCATCTTCGCTTTGGCGTACAATCCTGAGGGGGGTACCTTAGAAGGACCCTGCTGCTTTCTGCCCAGGCGGAAGGCAGAGATAATGTTGATCCCCATTTTACCTTCATCGAATAAAATGACCATCCGCTCAAGGAACCCTTGGTCTTCCGGCATACTTTCCGCAGAGGTGCCTGGTGGATTCTACCGCATTCACAATGATAAGACATCCTTCACATCTTTCACCAGAGCTCTTCAGCTGCAGTGACGCATTGTTCCTGATCAACTTTTCCAATTGTTGACTTTGTCGTGAACAGATTTCATTTGGGACTGGGAAGCAGTTTTATGCGTTTGAACTTAGTCTTCGCCTATACATTACACATAGTTTTGGCTCCGACCAGTTGGAACAGTAGCAGATTTTCTCACCACCGCAGCATATGTCTCAGTCGTGGGCTCAAAGGACAAGGAGTGTGTCAAAGGCACCGACCGGGAAGCAGATGGGACGGATTCGTTTACACGTGCTGGTAGCTAAACCGGCATTAGGTGTGGACGGGAAATGTGAGGAAACAATAGAGTCTAAACAGTGGAATCTTCAAACTTCGGCGCAGTAGAATGAGGGATCAGGAGTGGCAGTCCAGTTGCCTAATGAAGTGCAGCAACGGCCACGGGAAACAAAGAAAACTGAATTAATGTATCGTTAAAGAGACTCAAACGGTTCAGGAGAAATGTCGCAGCACGCAATATGCATCCATCCGTCATACTCAGAGCACTGTACCGCCTTGGCGCGCGAGCTCATACCTTTAATGCAGCTCAGGCATTTGGACAATATGACTAACCTTTGATCAAGGTCTGCAGACAACAGAAGTCAGCGCGTATTACCAGGATAGCACTTAATACTCGATAAATCAAAGGCAAAAATCTTACGAGATCCAAGAACTTAGGAGAGACGAAGCTATTCGCAGAATCTATTGTATGTTACCCTAGGCTAATAGTTGGCTATGTTGATAGTGAAGTGAAAATGTATATGGTTGGCGGCATCCGGTTTCGGATTTGCCTGTCACTGTGGCCAGCCACAGGACGCCTGCGCCTACAGAGGGACCATGGTTGGCTTGCGCTGCACCACCCAAGCTCCAACCACACACCCCATATCCAGTGTAAACCCGAAGGAATAAGACCGGGAGGCATGTGGATGGGAGCCACGTTTCATCAACGGAGCCGGCCCACACTCCTTCACAGGCAAACACAAGCACGCTGTATTTGGGGAATCAAGCGCACACAAGGCGGTGGCTGGACCGTAGTCCGCTCCACACTGAGTGCATGGAACCACTCTTCGAGCCTAGCACGGCCACAAGGACCGTGCACCCCGTCCCCTCCAGCAACGACCAACTGTCTCCTGGAGCCAGTATGGACGAGGTAGTGGGTAATAGACAGGTAGGCACCTTGTCAACATGCACATCAAGCGCAGCCACACCTAGGATATCAAACAACAGCCAATCACTTGAAACGACAAGATGAAATAAAATAAATCCAATAATGCATACAGATACGGTGACATAACTCTTCGCTAAATTAGCATATGAAGTAAGTTGGTTAGCAACGAATCCGCGATAAGTACAAAATGTCCACAAGTTACTTAAAAATGCTACAAACGCAACAAAGTTACCGAAGATAAGCGCAATTAGCGTAAGCAACGTGGCCAGTTAATAGAAGATTATTCAGGTAGGCAGAACAAACCAAATAAAGTGGAATGAAATTTATACAGTTATAAACAACTAGTTTAAGTGTAAGTTGGTTTAGCCCAACTGCGATGAAGAAGCATCAAGAATGAAACATCAGCCTCAGCATGGGCGGAATATATATATATATATATATATATATATATATATATATATATATAAAGCCCATGCTGAGGCTGATGTTGCATTCTTGATAACTGCGTATAAAAATTTTAAACTAGGTCTTTTTTATGCTGGATAAATTTCATTCACACTTTATTTGGTTTGTTCGCCTCCTGAATAAATGTTATTTTTATCTGGCAACGTTGCGTACCACATAACTGCGCTTATCTTCGGTAACTTTTGTTGCGTTTGTAGCATTTTAAGTAACTTGTGGACATTTCTTACTTATCACGGATTTTGTTGCTAACCAACTTACTTCATATGGTAATTTAGCGAAGAGTTATGCCACCGTATCTGTATGCATTATTGGATTTATTTTATTTCAGCTTGTCGTTTAAAGTGAATGGCTGTTGTTTGAAATCCCTGGTATGGTTGCGCTTGATGTGTATGTTGACAAGGTGCCTACCTGTCTATTACCCACTACATCGTTCATACTGGCTCCAGGAGACAGTTGGTCGTTGCTGGAGGGGACGGGGTGCAAGGTTCTTGTGGCCGTGTTAGGCTCAAAGAGCGGTTCCATGCACTCAGTGTGGAGCAGACTACGGTCCAGCCACCGCGTTGTGTGCGCTTGATTCCCCAAATACAGCGTGCTTGTATTTCCCTGTGAAGAAGTGTGGGCCGGCTCCGTTGATGAAACGTGGCTCCCATCCACATGCTTTCCGGTCTTATTCCTTCGGGTTTACACTGGAAATGGGGTATGTGGTTGGAGCTGTGGGTGTTGCAGCGCAAGTCATCTATGGTCCCTCTGTAGGCGCAGGCGTCCTGTGGCTTGCCACAGTGACAGACAAATTCGAAACCGGATGCCGCCAACCATTTCTTTCATGCATTGCGGCACAATAGCGGAGGTGTTTTCCCACCTCTAGCTGATGTGTATAATGAATGAATGAGCATTAGAACCATCCAAATCACCGTCTGAACACCAGCATTAGATGTACTTCTGCGAACCTACGTAGATGTCAGTTGCCAGTTGGCTTTAATTGATGCGCTTTTATTATGTCGATTTACGCTCTACTTTACTCCGCCGTTTCCATCTGTAATCGGCTGCATAGCGCATACTAATATATATTCCCTCTGGTCGGTTGTGACCACCGTAAAAGCGATAGGTCCAAGAACGAGGCATTTTGCTCTCCACTTGTGTTCCTTAGCCCCATATATGTAGCTTTATGTTAGTTGGACGTGCTTATTACTATTGGCAACAGTAGTATATACGCGGCAAGGAAACCAGATCCGCTTATTAACCGCCTTTGCTGGTAAAACCTTCGCATTTCCATATTCAATTAAATTAATAACTATTTTATTCTCGAATTCAGCGAGCCATACGTACTCAGGTATGATCAAAATTTGCAAGCAGTTATGTGGCGCAGAAGATAGGTTACAACGTACGTAATTGGCTGTGACCAAATTTGTACATTTTGCAAACACAGTCGAAGCACTCATGAAGAGCAAACTCACCAGTGAAGTGCCAATAAAATGGTTTCAAGTGCGCGTAGAGTAAATAAAAACAGCACAGTAGGTTGAGTGGGGACAGTATATGAAGACAGCATAACTTGGCTTTACGTGTCAGTAGAATATGGAAAAATGACTAGTCGCTTTTCCAGTGTGTAACAGTGGGCTGTGACTTTATTCAGTGGCGACTTACATCCGCAACGTCACAGTGTTGATAAAGAGGCAACCGAACCGAGAGCCAAACAAATATGGCAATGAGCTAGTCAGGCATTCGAACTCAGCGATCAGTTCAACAAACCACACCGGTTGCCTAGATGTACAATGAAATAATTTTAGTTAGAATTTTACACACGCAAACCGGGGAATCTCCAGACTGCTACTATCCCTCTCCCAGAAGGGAATGTGTAAGCAGTCCTTCGATCTACATGAGGACTGTCCGTGGCGGGCCAGCCTTCTGCGAGACCAGATTGTGAAATTTGATGCAGCTGCCGAGGGAGAAGCATGCAGTGGGACCCTAGCGGGTCCCACTCGTGTCCTCCCTAAGGTGCCGAAACTGTAAACACTGTTTATGGGGGACAGTTAGTAAAGTTCACGTATGCAGTTGAGCAGGAAGTTTGTTTCACTTCCAGTTGACGTGCCGGGATCCTTCAAAAAGTGAAACCGTGGTGCAACCAACCGGCGGTGTATATGGAAAGCAAAATGAAAAAGCAGCATAAATGCATAATCATACACAAGAGAGGGCAAAGCAAAAGACGTGCAAAGCTGCTTCTGGGTTTTCAAAGGTTTTGCTCCCTTTTGGTAGTTTCAAAACGTGTTGAACTTTCTGCGGATTTTCGTAAAAGTTTGGCAAGAGCAGAAAGTGCAGAGGCACGTGCTATGTAAAATAGCAGGTGCTAACGAAGTCCGAAAAACGAACTGGAGGTTTGGGCATCTTGCCGCGTCGATTGATAGTAGGGCGAGTAGGAGTGCTGTCGGTTGAGGTCGTCGGTTCTGCTTTAGCAAACTGACTCGTCTAAGGTTGCGGTGCGAGCTGTGATGGCGCAGGCTGTGAAGGTGCTTGCTGTACCGAAGAGTCAGACTTGTCGAGGACTGCTGGCTTGAGTCGATCGACGTTGTTTGTCTTAGTCTTGCCATTGTAGTCAATGGTAAACCTCTTGTCGCTTCTGCGTGCGACACGGTACGGACCAGAATAAGGAGGTTGAAGTGGCCGACGTACGCTGTCAGTGCAAACGAACACGTGCGTGCATATAGTTTAGCGTTCGTCCACGTTGGTACGCAAGCTCCGTGCTCTGGGTTGCATAGGCTGAAGCTGTCGCATGTGATGAGATAGGTGAGCTGTGTAGTCGCTATACTGGAAGCCTGTTGACTCTTTTGGTGAAAGGAGTTCACCAGGTAATCTTTGTGTGCATCCAAAGACTAGCGACGATGTACTGGCGTGCAAATCAGCTTTAATCGTGTTTCTTGTGCCTAAGAGAACGAGCGGAAGTGCTTCGGGCCCTGATGTACCATATTGGGCACGGTGAGGCTTTGAGTTGCCGGTGGAACATTTCTGCTATCCCATTAGCTGCGGGATGGGATGCGTTGGTTCGGCTATGTTGGCAAACACGACCATTGAACAGTTTGCTGAGGGATCCGTCAAAGTGTGCTCCTCTGTCAGTGATGACTACGCTTGGGCAACCGAATTGAGCTACCCAGCGTTCTAGAAAGACTTGCGCAACTGACTCAGATGAGCAGCTGATTATCGGAATCGCCTCTGGCCAACGGGTAAATCGGTCGACACAAGTGAAGTGGTACACATAGTCGTTGCATGGAGGCAATGGTCCACCCAGGTCAACATGGACGTGTGCAAAACCGGAGTCAGGAGCAATAAAGACCCCAAGTGGGCTTTTGGTGTGCCTGTATACCTTGGCGCGCTGACAATCTAAGCATGCGCGTGCCCAAAGGCGGACATTGCGATTTACGTTGTGCTATACGAAGCGTTCAGTTACAAGCTTCTGCGAAGCACGTATGCCGGGATGAGACAGGTTGTGTAAAGCGTTGAAAACTAGTCGACGCATCGAAGCAAGAACTACGGATCGGGGAGAAGTTTGCAAGACGTCACCAAAATGGTCTTCTCATAGGAAGCTAGTGGAACTTCGCGTAGTTTCAACGAGGTGTTGCGTCGTAGATTGTCTATATCGGGATCCGTTTGTTAGGCAGCAGCGATAGCGGCTAGGTCAACGTTGGTCGTAGGCTATATGCTGATCTGCTGAATGCGTGAAAGCTCATCCGCGGTGGGATTGAGAACACCCGAGACATGACGTACGTCTGTCGTAAACTGATAAACGTAGTCTGGGTGTCAAGTTTCGCGCGGAGAAGACCTGTCCGTTGCGCCATTGATCACGCAGATCAATGGCTTGTGGTCAATGAAGACTGTAAAAGGTCGATCTTCGAGATAGTGACGAAAATGTCTGATACCTAACAGTTCCCTGCCGAAGGTGCCGTAACGCGATTCGGAGGTTGTAAACGTTTCAAGAAGAAACCTAGAGGTATCCATCGATGGTCGATGGGTTGTTGAAGAACTGCACCGAGGGCAGTGTCGGATGCGTCAGTTGTCAGGACGAGTGGTGCAGGTATGTCTGGGTGGGCGAGAAGCACTTTGTTGGAGATGGCGTCTTTGAGCTTCGCAACAGACAGTCTAGCGTCGTCTGCAAAATGAAAAGACCATTGTTTGCTGCGTAGCAAGTCAGTCATTGGTTGAACACTGCTCGCGCATTTAGAAATAAAGCGTCTATAATAGTTGACCAGGCCAAAGGATCAAAGGTAACGGTTTGAGGGAACTGGGAGCCCGATAGTCCTTCAGTGCCTGGATTTTGTCTGGCAGGGCTTCGATAACAGCGGTGGATCTGCGGTGACCAAGAAAGCCGATGGAGCTTTGGCCACGCTCGCATTTATCGGGGTTGACGTTAACCCCAGGTTGTGTTAGACGTTGAAGGAGAGCGTCGAGGTGATGAAGAGGTTCCTCGTCAGAAGATCTAGAGATTAGAATGCCACCTATATAAGGATAAACGCCTTCGGGTCCTCGCTTGTCCCCATGAATGAAACGCTGAAAAATTTGGGCACCGTTGCTGAGGCCGAAAGGCGTGATGACTGCTGTTGTAGTCATGTCGTCTGCCGCGACAGGTATCTGATGGTAGGCGCGAACTAGGTCGACTTTGCTAAATATAGACTTACCAGCTGGAGCTAAAGTCAAGTCGTGCATGTGCGGAATGGGGTATTTATCCGGGACGGTAACTTTGTTAAGTGCCCTGTAGTCACCATATGGGCGCCCGTCACCGGAGTTCTTCTGTATCATGTGTAATGGTGGTGCCCATGGAGTTTTGGACGGGCGGATTATTCCCAGTTCGAGCATTTGCTCAAATTCCGCCCTAGCAGCTTTGAACTTGTCCGGGACTAGTCTGCGTGGGCGGGCCGAAACAAGTGGGCACTTAGTGCAAATGTGAGGCATGACGTTTGACGTCACAGGAGGTAAGTCGTTCAGGAGGCGAACGAGTTTAGGATGCCTGTTGAAAAATTCTATAAAAGGTTGTGAAGCTTGAGGTAGGACGCGAATGGGAGTGATAGCAGCCACGTTGGCACTAGTCCCGATAACACTGAGCTGTGTCCTAGAGTCGATAAGCTCCTTCCTTTTAGCGTCGACGATTAGGTCAAAGCGTTGAATAAAGTCTATGCTTATGATGGCGAAAGGAACACGGCAGCGATTATGAAAGGCCAGCGAAAGTTTCGCCGGCGGCCTAAATTGAGCGCTAGCAGCCTTTCGCCGAAAGTTGCGATTGGTGTGCCATTGGCAGCACGCAGCTTGTTTGGCGATGGTGTGACGACCTCTTCTGGGCTACGGGGTATAACGCTAACTTCGGCACCAGTGTCGACTGGAAACTCGGTGCCGGAAGTTAAATCCCTAACGCGAATGAGGCGACTTTGTTTTGGGCTGGTCGCGTACGTCGCCGATACGGACCGGCCGAGAAGTCTCCCTGCTTCTCGACGAAGCTGAAAGGCTTCACACATTTATGGGCTGCGGCACCAAAACGCTGATGGTAACAACAGCTAGCCTGCCTGTTGCTAGACTTAGAACGTTTGAAGGGCGATTTTGGGCTGCTATGACGACGACGGTTCATAGTAAGGTGTTGAAATTGGCGACTAAGTGTCGCAAGTTGTGTTTGAATGGCTTCTATAGTTGACTGTAAGCCAGTGACAGAAGTGCCCTGGGACGCGACAGCATTCACCTATCTGCCATCGGCTTGTGGCTGTGATCCCTCAATAACTCATTCCGCTAACTCCGTTAGTTGAGTGAGCGAAACGGCGCTCACTGTAGCGAGAATCGCTTGCGTGATTTCCGGTAGCCGCTGTAGCCATAGTTCGCGAAGCAACGTCTCGTCCATGGTTGAGGAACCAAGGAGTTGCTACATCTCTCGTAGCAGGGTTGATGGCAGTTTGTCGCACAGCTGCAGATCCCTGAATAGCTGCTGCAGGCGAACTTTCTCAGAGGGCACAACACGCTTGATCTTGGCCTACTTGAGAGCCGCATAGCAGTTTTCCGTCTGAGAAATGATGACGTCACGAACGTACATTGATATCTCCTCGGGGAGATAGGACAAGAGCTTGCTATGCTTCGCGTAGTCGGAAGTGATGCTGTGGTTATAAAACTTTGCCTCAAGATGAGCGGACCATAAAAATGATCCCTGTCCCAAAAAGACGGCACAGAGAGGGCTACAACGCATAGCACCGCCTATACCTTAGGGTCTACAGATTCCATCTGTATTGTATGCTTGCGCAGCATCCATTCGCTGTCCTTTCTTCATGAAACCTTTCTTAGCTCTCTTCTGTGCAGCAAACGTAACTCAAGTAGTCAGCGCACAACGTTCCTTTCTAGATGTTCATATATCTATTACTCGCTACGTCTATGAACCTTACTTATGCTAACTTCCAGCCCACTCACCGGCTTTTCCTAGCACAGGCTTCCTTGCCATGAGGCACAGCCGTCACCTTTGCCTTTTATGCTCTGAACTAGTTAACAACCTTATTTTATGTCCTCGGTCCGCACATTCACTGTCCTTCCATAATGAGACCGTTCTTAACTCTCTTCTGTAGATCAAACCTAACTCATGCGGTCTGCTCAAAGCTGTTCCTTAGCCTCTCTATTTTAGACGTTCATTTATTCATTACTCGCTCCTTGCTCGATGCACAGCCGTCACTTATTCGACTGTGACAGCTTGCTACTTGTAGTTCAACCCTCTCACCGGCTTCTCCCTGCTCAGGCTTTACGACTTCCATTACATTAACACGACGGCATGATTTCATCATCTGCGCGTCGCCACGTCTTCGCCTTTTATGCTGTGAACTTTTATAAACCATATTGAATACTTGCGCTTCATCCGTTCGCTGTCCCCTCTCCATAAAACCATTCTGAACTCCGTTCTGTGGAGCAAACGTAACTCATGTGGCCTGCGCACATTTTCTCCATTGCCTCTCCCTTCTAAACTTTATTTATCCGTTCCTTGCTGCAACGTCTGTGACGCCTGCTCATGTAGGATTCCAGATCTTTCACTGGCATTTTCCAGCCCAGTCTACCGTAGCACTAAAATCTTAGCACCATAACAGGACTCAGTATCTGCGCGCCTCTGACTCATATGCTGCGATGTACTCGGCAGACTTAATGTATGCATGCACTCCGACTGTTTGATGTCCTTCCATATGGACTCTTTAGCTTTCTCTAGCACTCCTTCCATTTCTCCAAGTCGGTGCTCAGCGGCTCCTTAGCCTCTCTTTACTAGACGTCCTCATATCTCTTAGTTGTTGTAACGTCTTCGATATTTTCACCTGTAAGCGTCCAGCTGTTGGACTAGCTTTCCCAGGCTCCTTCCGAAATTGTAATATCCCAGCACCATAGCATGGATTGTGAACTTATACACGGCCGTGGTTCAGCATTATATGATATAACTCCCTCAATCAACTCACTGAACGCTTGCGTATTTCTTGTCTGTTGTCCTTTCTTTATTAGACCTTCTTAGCTCTCGTCTGGCGACCTTCTTTACATCACCCGGTCAGTGCACATATGCTCCTTGCTAGATGCACAGCTGTCACTCGTCTATGACACCTAATTAATAGTAGTTCAGCATTCTCAATGTCTTCTCCCGGCTTATATTTCCCTACTTTTATTACTTTAGCACCACAGCATGATCTTATTATATGCGCATCGCCGCGTCTTTGCCTATTTTTGCTCTAATCTATTTAAGAGCCTTAACGTATGCCTGGCATTCATCAGTTTGTCGTCCATTTTTCATAAAGCTTTTGTTTACTGTCTTCTGTCATGCAGGCATATCCATGTATTCAGGGCAAGCCGCTGTTTTGCCTCACCCTTCTTACTGTTCATTTATCCCTTACTTGCTGTATTGTTTTAGCTCTTATTACCTGCAGTCATCCGACTCTCGGGCTAGCATTCTCTGGCACTATCCAGCTTGGTACCATTATCTTAGCACCCTAGCTGCTGCGGTTAGGCCTCACTGCTCTGATACTCCAAGCAACCTTACTCTACGCTTGCATTTCGGCTACTTCATGCCCTTCGGTCAATTAATGTTTCTTAGCCTCTTAGTTCTTCCCTCCTCTCACTCGGTCAGCACACAGACGCCCGTTAGCTTCACATTTCTAGGTGTTCATTTCTCACCATTTTCTTAGCACCATAGAATGACTCGTTTCTCTGCGCGACGCTATATATACATCTGCTCTGCACGATCGCTTTCCTTTAACTTATCTTTAATACTTCACTTCTATCGATCAATCCTTGTTCATCTAGTAATCTGGGTCCGTCTCTGCAGCAAAGGTTTCGACACTTACCTTTGTAGTAGGTTAGCTTTCATAGGCTTTTCCTATTTCAATAGGCCATAGCACTATACTCCTAGTACCCTCGTGTCGTCTTTCTGTCTTGATCACCCGATAATTTTTACTCAGCGCTTGAGTCCTATCTATCCGCTGACTTACCATCTCTTTCGATGTAGGCTGGCCACCAGCCGTCCATCCACCATTCAAACGCCGCTGGTCCCTGAACTCTGCTTTCTATCTTTCCACGCAATAGTCGCATCATAGTAAACTGATACTGCGTCTCTGCTTCATGGCACAACGCGCTGTATTCCTTGTAAATAGTAGCAAACAACTTATAGGGCCACTGCTTTTGTAAAACATTCTAAAGACACTTTCAGCACAATCATTGCTGCACATTGTACATCAGTTATCTTCACTCTAAATGTTATAACATAGGAGTTAAAGGATGTTTGTTTCCACGCCAGTTCGTTGCGGCCTTGGTTGTCTCGCACCTTCCCTTTTTTTGAGGTCCGAAACTTCCTGGGGATCTATGATTGGACCGAGAAACTGCTTTTGTCCGGGACAGGTCAACCAATAAGCGCATGACAGTACAACAAACGGACACAACTGCACTCATAACCATGACCGTTGTCCAATTATGAGAACTGGACTCGATAACTTCACACTCCTGAAAAATCCAGACACAAGAAATTGACGTTTCGCCCACCTGGATACCCACAAACAGGATTATTCTTGAAGCCCCCATCCTCGATTCCCCTCAGCCATTATGGCGGCCTTGCCCAAGATACATGCCTAAATAACAGAGGAAATTGAAGGTCATTTGACTGCGGATATCTGAGGGTGAAATCTGTCCAAAACCTGGTCTGCCAGTTGTATATTATTGCGCCGACAAATTTCTGTCAGTGTTCCAGGACGTGGTGGGTTTCCGCCTGGCAAGCCTTGTTTCGATAAAAAGCCACCAATGTCCGCTTAACAACACTGCTACGCGGCGGATGTGACTCGCCACCGAATAAAGTCACTGCCCAGAACTACCTACTGGCAAGTCGGCCAGAAACATTATTCAATATGGCTCTGACACTTTCAATACTAAGTTACACCATGCCGATATGTATCGTTTTCATTACACATGTAGTGCCCTGACTGTTTACACTACACACTCTAGAATTCAACGTTTCGACAGTCATTGATGACTCTATCCCTCATGACTACTTACACAATTTGCGCAGCCTGTACAACCTTTGGCTTACTGCCGACTACACTCATAGCAACGTGTTTGTTGCGAAGCAATATTGCAAGTAAATATTGATCATGCCTTACTTGGTGTGTCTCGAAAAATTCGAGGATAAACTACTTATTTATTTATTTACTTCATCTGCAACACCTAATCGATTGTAGTTCAGCTCTCTCACTGGCTTCTCCCGGTTCAGGGCAACTTAGTCATATTCCATTAGCACCCCAACAAGTTTTGTTTGGTACTTATGTTCGTCGCAATTAGCCGACAATTCAGATATGTCGACCAGCTGTCCGGAAAAGCACCACACGTCGGCTAATTGCGACGAACAAAAGTACTCACCAAAATCCTTCCATTCATATGTAATACTAATTCGCCCGTACGGATTCCACAAAATGCTATGTCGATTCATAGCTGCCGTAACCGGGAAGTCCTGACGCCGGAAGGCCGACCGCTGTCATCTGCATGGCAGGTGCCTGCATGGCAGTGGAGGATGCGTCGGACTATATCGCATTTAGCTAACAATTCACGATAGTCAGATACCGTCCTCCATGGCGCAGTTGCATAAGCTGCGGGCTAGTTGGCAAGAGCCACTAGCAGTCATGGGTTCGATCCTCCGCAGAGGACCGAAGGATGCGCACCACTGATGAGCCCCAATAGGGCGAAACGGCCGTCTGGTGCTTTTCCGGAGAGCTGGTCGACATATCTGAATTGTCGGCTAATTGCGACGAACAAAAGTACTCACCAAAATCCTTCCATTCATAATAAGTTTTGATTAGCTTCGCGTCGGTGCGTCATAGTCTATTGCGCTCGAATTATTTAACAACCTCATTGTATGCTTGCGCTTCCCAGGTCCTGCTTCCTTCTATCACGAAAACTTACTTAGCTTTCTTCTGTCGTGCAAGCATATCCGTGTATCCAGCGCAAGCCGCTGTTCAGCCTCACATTTCTAGATCTTATTTATCCACGGCTTTTTTTCCTGCAATTCTCCAAGTCTCGGGCTAGCATTCCCTGGCTCTGTCCAGCTTGGTAGTATTATCTTAGCACCCAAGCTGCTGCGGTTAGGCCTCAGGTTCTGATATCCTCAGCAATCTTAATGTACGCTTGCATTCTGGCTGTTCGCTGTTCTTCCTTCAATTAACCCTTCTTAGCTTTTTAGTTCAGCACTCCTCTCGTCTGGTCAGTACACAGAAGCCCGTTAGCTTCTCATTTGTAGGTGTTCATTGCTCACTTACTCGCCGCTATGTTTGCGACACTTACCCCTATACGAGTGCAACAGACGCGCTGGCTTTTCTGGGTCAGCATGTTCTACGCTCCCTATCGAAGTAGATCGGCTACCCGCTGGTCTTTAAATTCTGCTTTCTGTCTTCCCACGCAATAGTTACATCATAGCAAACCGATACTGTGATTTTGCTCAACGGCGCAATGCCCTTTATCCCACGTAGATGGTAACAACCAACCTATAGGCCATTGCTTTCGTCGAACACTCAAAAGACACCTTCAGCACAATCATGGTTGCACAAAGTACATCAATTGTTTCTACTAAATGTTATTTCATAGGACTTAAACCATGTTTGTTCCTACGCCTGTTCTTTGCGTCCTTGTTTGTCTATCACCTTCCCTTTTCTCCAAGGTCCGGAACTGTTTGGAGATCTGGGATTGGACAGAGAAAGCGTTTTTGGCCGGAACAGGATGTGACTCACAAGGACCTACAAAGAACATAGATGTACAAGAAATGGATACAGATGCACTCACTAGCACGACCGTTGTCCAGTAAGGATAGCTGGACACGAGGCCTCCACACACCTCAAAAGCATACATAAACCTGAAAAATCCAGACGCAAGACTCTGATGATTTTTCTGACCTGGACAAACAAATATGACTAAGGTCTCATCCTCCATAGGCCTCAGCCATCATGGCTGCCCCGAGCAAAGATACCTGATCAGCTAACAGAGGAAATTGGAAGTCAATTGACTGCGGATAATCGAGGGTGCAATCAGTCGGCGAGCTGCTCCGCCAGTTGTACATTAGTGTACAAACGGATTTCTGACAGTGTTTCAGCACGTGGTGGGTTTTCGATTGGCAAGCGTTCTCCATATAAAAAGCCACAAATGTCAGCTTAACAACACTGCGACGTGGCGGATGTGACTCGCAAATGAATAACGTCACTGCCCAAGACTACATACGGGCAAGTCGATTAGAATCATTATTTAATATTTTCCTGACACGTTCAAAACTAAGATATTCCCTGCCTACATGTATCATTCTCACTACACATGTAGTGCCCTGACTGTTTACATTGTCACGCTAGAACCCAAGATGTCGTCATGCATTGACGACTTTATCCCTCGTGATTAAATTTACAATTTCCTTAGCCTGCACAACTTTCGGCTTACTACCGATTACATACATATTAACGTGTCTGTTGCGAAACATATTTGCAAGTAAATATTGATCACGCCTGGTTTGGTGTGTCTTGACAAATTCCAGCATATACTATTTCTTTATTTCTTTATTTAAAAGATGACGCAAAAGATAGGCTGCCGTATGCAATAATAAACCACAAAATATGAAAAATAAACGGAACGAGCTCACCGGAGAAAAGTTTGAAATATCGGTCGCTGAGGTTGTTCCGCAGTCGGGGTCACCAATTTCGTGAGTCGCCTGTACCGGGAGGCCGGAGCGATTCGAAAAGACAGAGCGAGTTGTAGGAAAACTTTTATCGGTACAAAAAAGTTTCCCTTTCATCTAGCTATAAAGGAATAACACCGTCGACGTACTAGCTAGGGGATCGGAGCAAGCACAGCACACACGGCAGTCGCGAGTTGCAACCGAAACGACCGCCAAACAAAAATGGCGATGTGCAAGTCAAGTATTCGAACTCAGCAATCAGTTCAACAAACCACACCGGTTGCCTTGGTGTATAATGAAATAGTTTTAGTTCGAATTTTTCACAGGCAAACCGGTTAATCTCCAGATTGCTACACAACAACAATCAGCGCAGCCGTGGACACAACATACCGTCAACATTCATTTACCCTGGTCAAACGTCTTAATGACATGGCTACAGCAGCCACTGATTCATTCTTTCCTAGAGCCACTATCTCTGCTTAGCATCAGCTAGTCGCCATAGCTTCCATTTAACTCTGCGGATATCCGGAGCTCGCTCCCTCTTGCAATGTTCATTCTCTTGGATTGTTTGCGTCACAGCTTAGCTGATCTGTTGACCTATCAATTACCTTCACTGGCCTATAGATGCACTCATCGACCCTATAGGCATACACGAGTGACAAAGCGTCTGATTGGAATAGCTGCGTCTGGCGACTGAGTCACTCCTAGCGCCAACGTCTGTCGGTCGTCATAAATTCGGCATTTCTCTTCAGAAGTAGCTAATGGCCATTGGCCCCATGCACACGGGATGATCCAGTGCTTATTAGTAGCCACCCCCACCCCCACCCACCTTTACTCCTCTAGAATATCTGCATCCAGTCCCTCCGCTGCCACGCCACCAATTGATCTTTAAGACTCTCTTGCAGCAACCTATTTATTTTCGCTTATTATGCCCCCCTCTCGGATTACACTAACTACGTGCTGTTCATGCACCTGACAATCACTACCAACATTCTAACTCTCTTTGCTCTATCCCCACGCAACTATGGACTCATATCAAACGGATACTCGTACTTTACTTACTGGTGCAACGCCCTTGTCCCTACGCAGGCGATAGCAATCCACCTATACGGCTAATGCTTCTATAGGATACTCAAAAGACATTTTCAGCATAATTATTGTTGCACAGTGTACATGCTTTTGTCTCAAGCCCAAATGTTATAACACAAGACATTAACAATATTCAATTCCATGCCTGTTCTTGCGGTCTTCTCTCGGTTGTCTCCCACTTTCCCTTTTCTCTGAGGTCCGGGACATCTTGGAGATCTGGGATTAGACTGAGGAATAATTTTGGCCCAAGACGGACGGAACAACCCACAACGACTGACATGGAGGATGGTAAAACTCCGCAAGGACCAACCTACAATCACCATAACCCTTGTCCAGTATGGAGAATTGGGCATATCCTCATACTCCCATACATTATACATCTGAAAAATCTGGACAGCGGAAAAATTGAAACTTTTGCTCACCTGGACATACAACAAGAAGAAAAATCGCGATGTCCCTCTCCTCCACCGACTTCAAAAATCATGGCGACCCAGGTCAAAATACCCGTCCAACTAACAGAGGAAATTAGAAGCCATTACCCAGCGATAAAACCGAAGGTGAAACCAGTCGTCAAGCGGCTTTGCCAGTTCAACATTAATGTTCAAAATGCTTTACGGCAGTGTTGCAGGACGTGGCGGGTTTTCGCCTGGCAAGCGGTTTCCTATGAAAAGCGACAAATGTCTGTTTAACAACACTGCGACGTGGCGGATGTGACTCGCCACTGAATAAAGTCACTGCCCACAACTACATACTGGCAAGTCGACCAGATTCACATATCAACTCTTCTCGACACCGTTTCAGCTACACACGATTGAACCCGGAGTATCATCGTGATACACAGCAGTTTTTAAACCTTGATCATGCCTAAGTTGGTGCGTCTCTATGAAACTGAGAATAAACTATCTATTTATTTTTTTATCATGGACATACGACCAATTTTCTACTATTACTGTCACAGTTGCCATAACTTGTTTGTACAGTTGTACATATCTGATCATGCCTCCATGGGCGTGCCTCGCATAGTCAAAAATAAAGTATTTATTTATTTATTTATGTGTGACACGGAATCAGAAATTGAAAGTATTGAGTTCTTTTCGTCTTACGCGCCCTTTGCCAGTGTCATAAAAGACTCCACGCCATCTCCCACTGGTCCGACGCCAAAGTCTAGCAACCCACGTTGACAATGTCTGACTAGTAAGAGTCCTCGATTTCCATCAAAGCCATAACAGTACAGCAAAGGTACAACAAGCGAACGTTCCAACATGGCCAACAAGACAAGCGCCCCGTGGTTTTCGCTTAATAAAACACCTCCTCGGTTCGCACGAACATATCGAACCTCCCACTCCCTACCCTGGGCCGAAACCGACATATACGACCATCAAACGGGAACGGCCCGGTAGCCAGAAGTTTCTGCTCAACCCCCCAAGCCACTTAGTTTATACGTCAATTCCGAGCAAATCGGGTTTCGCTGCTGGTTGATCCACAATGCCACACGGAAGACAAACACATTGATACTTTTACATTACGTGTGTCACAAACACCGCACCTCCTCGGCCTTCTGAACCCCGCGAATCTGTAACTCGACCTTAACATGCGATCACTCCGCGAATCGCCCCAAACATTTCTAGTGTCCCTCTTTTTATGGAACGCAGCAAGTTGCGGAAGCCCAATCCAAGCATGACTAGATCAAGCTACTGCGCTGCATCATATAACCCGACTACTGAACATGATGCAACTGGCGCAGTCCATTCTGCTCCAGCCACTCGAACGACGGCTTTGACCCACTGCACTACACCTGACCACATGCCAGATCGCACAACTCAAACTTTTACACGCCCGAATACATCTTACCCTCCCCTACAACATACTGTCCCTGACCACCGCCAGCCTCTTACCTTAGCTTCCACAGGTCTTTCGTTCATGCACCACAACTCATGCTTACAAGCGAGCCTCTCACCACAACGCAGTACGCCAGGTGCGCGGTTGGCCGAATCCCAAATCGGGACCAATCCGACAGACTCGCATACAATTCAAAGTTTTACTGCTCGATCTAGCAAAAATAAGATGCACTTTCTTGCCCCCTTATACTTCTGTCCAGTACGCATATGATGCCGGTAACTGAAACCTGGCTCGCAGCTGATATGCCTGATGCTCAGCTGCACATTCCTGGGTAAAGGAATTTCTGTATCGGACGCATCAAGCAACGTGGCGGCGGTTGGCTTATGTACGTCAGCAATGAATTCCACGCATCTTCTTTTCAAACCATATCAATTGGAAATCCCAAGGATTCTGTCTGGATTCAGGCCATAGGAGGCCAAGTTAACATGCTGATAGGCTACATCTGCAACCCACCGCATCCGACTGGTACTAGAGCTGACGAATTGGCTAAGCTCTTTCACGAGGTTTCATTCTTTCCCGCGCATCATAAAATAGTCCGCAGAGACCTCAATATGCCTCACATCTCGTGGATTACGCAATCAGCACCATCCAGGTATAGGGCCTTCGTAGACACTGTCCTCGCACATGACTGGACTCAGCATTTGCGCGAACCCACAAAACAGTCTAACACCGTGGACCTAATATTCACCAACGGTTTCCCGCATTCAACCTTCAGCTTGTTAGATAACTGTCCGGGCTGCGACCACAAGCTTGTGAGGCTATCATTCAAGCTACTCAAATTCCGTCATCAGGTTATCCCAGTCTACGCTGCTTTTAGGCCTCCCCAAAATATGAATTGGGAGGCCTTCCTCACGTCTCCGTGCCACTCCTTGAAACGCTTTCTTCCTGGCAACTAGTACGGATACTGCGACCTGTGCACTTTACAACAACTTCAAGATTTGCCTCGATCTCCTAGCCCCATTGAAGGGTTCGATCAAGAGACCTCAAAATCCCGATGACGCCCCCACGCGTAAAGTTACCACTAAGCTTAAGAAAATGTGCTCTCGCTACAAAAATACGAAAGTTTTTCACCTCATAAGTCGTATAAACAAAATATTAGTAGAAAGGCGAAACTTGCAATGTCGTGTACATACTTTAGTTGAGCGTTCGCGAAGGTTACCGGCAGGTTCTGCCAGTTTGTCTAGCGGAAGATCTTTGGCGTGAACAGCTAAATTAGCCGTGGTATTCGCGGGAAGACAATTGCTCCACAATTGGCGGAGAACAGATTCATCTAGTACGGAAGAACCGACGAGGGAACGCATGTGTCGGAGTAACGGAGACGGCTTTCTATCTTTAAGCTCAACATCAGCGAGTAACTGCTGAAGGCGTGTCTCGTCTGCGGCTTAGTGCACTTTAACATGGCTGCCTTACATTTATCGTAGTGGGACACTAGGGGCACAGGATCAAGCATGTCGATGAGCACAGAGGCGGCGTTGGCCGGTAAGTGAGCAGTCACATATTAAAACCTTGTAGACTGGGATCTAAGCTTGCCAAAACGGAAAACGGCTTCTGCTTAACCGAACTAAAAACGTGGGTTAGAAACGTCAAATGACGGTAAAACGAGTCCAAGTGAATGTTCCGACGAACTAGTAGTGGGCGCGTGATCAAGCATTGTGAAGAAAAAGAAAAAGTATACACAAATAAAAATAAAAATACGGTGTCAGCAATTATATGGAGGAACCGGTAAAGGAGAATACCTAGTCGGCCAGGTTTACCTTACATATAAACTATCCTGATGCGCCTTAGCGTCGGAAGACCGTAAAACCTGCGGTATGCCGAAATGTACGTGTACGTCAAGTCCGGCCGTGCTGACTCTCTGCCCGACCCCTCATTACTAAGTAATCTATAATTTCCGGCTTATCAGCAGCAACCGCGGTACCACTGGCAGTATGTTAAATACAGCTATCTTCCCGCGCCACTCATTGGACTCAAATCCGTCGCAGCCCCTTATAAGGCCATGCTATTCCGTTACCCTGGCGGCGTTCAGCCTTCGCATTCCACGACAAATTGGTCGACAGCCTGCACTCACACGCTGGACACCCTGGTTATTGATTAGCTGGTGTCCCAATATAGGGTCAGGAACCCTCATAGTTGTTGAAGTAACTTAGCCCTGCTTGTCTACCCGCTATTGGTTCACGCATCCGGGACGCTGATGTGGCAACCGCTGGTCAAGTTATGTTGGGCCTCTTTCTTAGCTCCTTGGCTGAGTCATAGTTGGTAGATTGAATTCCCGTAAGCAGTCGTTTGTGCGCCTTTCTTTTGACGACATTAAAAGGGTAATATCACCAAGCAGCGCTAGACGTTATATGTGCTTTCAGCTTATGCTCCCACCGACTGAAGTGCTGGTGCTGCCAAGGACACATTCTCCTACGAACAGATCACACTACTTCACAGCGTGACTAGTTCAGATATAAGGATTTTTCTTGGATATATGAATGTAAGCCCATGTAAGCCCCAAAAATCTGAGCTAGGTGCAAAGTATGTACTTAACTCCGACCACACGGACAGCGGTGTGCGTCTGTTGAAGCTGTGTGCGGAGCAACTCCGTTGTTTCTTAGTAGCACCGCTGCTGGTCACGGTGGGCGCCGAAATACACTTAGTGTCCCCACTATAGCTGGCCATCGAGGGCACCAAATGGATTATGTTCGTGCTGAAATACTTGGCTCGACTCTAACTATGCTTTTGTACCCTGTCGCTTTTTGTAACTAACCAGGAATCCCACTAACCGTGTCCATCGATTAGAACTTAAGGAGCTACCTTAGCTTTCGGTCAAAAAAGCGTATCAAGATATCCTGCGTACCATATCGTCCTAAAGGCATCAAGCTTCATTGGAATATTATCTCGGCCGCGTGATCCTCTGATTGGAGCGCTGTCATTCATCTCCGCAACAGTCACTGGATGTCCGAAATGTTCGTGAGCCTGGTGGAACCTAGAATAAATGTCTGCTTGCTTTGAACACAATATAACCACCTGGACTGTTAGACACGAACTGAAGCAGAGTCTGGGTGCTAGGAAGGTGGTCTGGTAGTTCCGTGGGTCTCACGAACTAGAGGAGGCGAGGGCAGTGAGCAATTGTTGCAAGTACTCTGGCCGATTCGCGCCGCTAGTCCCGGGAATCCAAGCGTCAACAAGACAACCAGAGACGGCGCGGCCGCTCTGACTCATCATCATTATCAACACACGTTAACCGAGCGTGAGGAACACACCACAGCTAAGGTACCGCAATGCAAAAAGATAGGATACTAAAAAGTACACTACAAAAATTTAACATGCAAGTAGTATAATGCTAAATAGTAATTTATATATTTCCTATGAGATCATAACTGGAGGTGGAATCTAAGGGGAGGGGCTTGTCAAAGAAACTCACAACACAAACACCACTGGGGCCGGCTCTTCGCTATGTCAGCAAGCGTGTCCAACAAAACGTGTTCATCGTCCTTGGGACTCCAGCCAGGAAATCGGGATGCACCAAGCGACGCCAACTTTGAAGAGAGGGTTTCCGTTTCTCTCGACCAAGTCATCGCTTGACTTCGCCTCCTCCTAACCGCACCCCCGGTGCGCAAACAATGCACCTCGCGGGAATCGGTGTGCTGGCCCAGCCACGGAACCCGTTGCGTGATATAATGGTGTTGAGCGGTTCGTTTCTTCTTCCTGCAACATAAACAAGGGGTCGAGCGTGTTCATTGCTCACGCGGTGCACCCAACTGATATGAGCTAAGCTGTGAAGGTAGCGTTGATCGAACATAACTAACCTTTTTAAGTCTGTCGACCTGATGGGCCAGGTTTCGCAACTCTATCAGAGGGTTGAACGAACGGCTGCATTGTAAACACTACCCTACAGAGCGATAGTAATGTCGCATCAATGCTATAGGTGGCGAGATTGGCAAAAGCACCTCGAAATTTTGCTATACTGTTCGTGACCTTATCTTCGATCCTACGGGCTCTAATATAGCTGCCCTGGTACTTAAATTTTTGGACGACTTCTAGATGAGCACCACCAAGGGTCAGCGCTGAAGTGGGTCCCTGCCAACCTTGGAGAAGTACTTCGCATTTCGAAGAAGCAAAGCATTTCCCAAAACACGACTCTTTTTGCTGCTGCTTGGCACGTTCTAGAGCTGTCACGGATGAGGGCCATGTCGACGACATGCTTTTAGTCAAGAAGTAGTTCCCCTGGGAGCAGCTCCACATATTCTAACTTCTGTCCAGTGTACTCGATCACCATGATTTTCTCAAAAGGAAATGGAAGAGGAAACTGACAGCGTGCGACCTTGTTTCACACCGTTGAACCCATTGGATTGTGGCGACAGCTTGCCGTAAGTCTTCACTCCGCCGGAGCTATGAGCATAAAGCGCTAGGATAATATTTACATATTTCCCTGGCAAACCTTTTTTAAGTAGACAGTTCCAAAGGGTATATCTGCCAACCCAATCGAAGGCAACTTTTTTCGCAAAGCACTATAACGGCATGTCTCTAACAAACATGGTGACGCTCCAACAACTAACGCAATGAGAAGATATGGTCGATAAAGCCCCGACCACGACGAAACGCAGCTTTCGCTTCACGAATTTGACTTTCACAAGTGCCAGCCAGTCTGGCGAATGACAGACGCAAGCAATGTAGAGGAGATTGAGAGCAGACTGATCCTTATATGCTTATCGCAATCCGAAAGGGAGTTTCCCTTGAAACTCGGAATTTTGATGGAAAGGCTCCAATCTGTCGGGACCGTTTCACTAGTAGCTCTTGTAACTTATCTACAAGAGCAAGTCCACCGAATTTGAAGAAGGCTAGATATATTCCACCTGTCTCTGCGGCCTAGTGCGATTTCTACAATTTGGTCACACGTTCGATTTCCGTAAGTGAAGGCGGATCCAAGGAGATGGTCCATGAAGAAGGGCAGTCTAAACCTGAAAAAGGAAATGATGACTCAGCTTGGTTAGACTGCCTTGCAAAACGTTCGGCCCAAAGCTCAGCGTTTCGACGAACTGTGCATCAGTTGTCCACCCTCATCGCGCATGGTCTCGCCTACACCAGGTCTTCTGCT
This sequence comes from Dicrocoelium dendriticum, assembly GCA_944474145.2. NCBI lineage: Eukaryota > Metazoa > Platyhelminthes > Trematoda > Plagiorchiida > Dicrocoeliidae > Dicrocoelium > Dicrocoelium dendriticum. Next base: position 56,787,288 of record OX104062.1, on the reverse strand, counting down.
GCCTGTTTCCCGTATCACACAGTATAACTTACGCTGGTTAGCAACGGCTCGTAACCAACGATGCACGATGAGACCACCAGGCTTCGCTGTCTCTCTTCATACTGCACGCAGTTTTGCCCTGAGCTTTTTGTAAGTCTCATTGTAGCGGAAATACCTCGGCGAGCGTCCAGAACTTTCAGTCACTGTATAGAGACCCAATGTCCAGGTTGGCAAATTGCTTTGCCACATACAGACATGCCTGCCGATAACAACGTTTGGTGGATATGCGACCAGTGATCTTCAACTGTATTTAGTGGGGTGCCTACTCATCTCACATACCAACGTACTTTGATAGACATTCGGAACTGCTAGCTTCGTCAGTTGGCTGGTGTCATTGCGCACACAAAGTCGTCGTGGGCGTCTGCCAAAACGCATTTGCAGGTCAGCACATACACGTGCATGGTCGGTGTCCACACATGTGCTCCAAATTGAGTGACAGTTCTGGACGCAGCCCCTCCAGGGGTAACTGAGCGCGATGTGATCGATTTACGCCCATGGCTGGTCCCAGGTTTATCGGCTCCAAGTCACTATTCTGCGGGTGCTGTGTTGAAATTAGTGCTTGCAAGAAAGCGACAAGCATCTTCACCCAGGTGTAGCAACCATTCTCTTGTTATTACGAGAGCCTACACCATGTTGACTACCCAGATGAAGCTTATCAGAGGTCGATTTGCCGACTTGAGCGTTTAGACCACCAGCAGTTACCATAGTATCCGCACACTTTGTGACTGAGAAGCGCGTTAAAGTAGTACTAGAAATCCTCTTTCACCGAATCAGTGCTGCAGCTTGTGGGCGCGTAGGCAGCGATGGCAAACAGGCACCAGTTGTCCCCGCGCTACGTCGAAGCTTGGAACGACCAGTTAATCTAACGGCACACATCCAGTTGTTGATTGGTATCCAATCTATCAGGGCAGCTTCAGCCTGGTGACTCAAAACGAAACTCACGCCGGCTTGACCGACATTTGAAGCTGCAACATCTCCAGACAAACGCAGTGAAAATGTGCCGCCAGTGTCGCATGTGGGGGATAGCAGGTTAAGGACGGTGCCCGAATTTTCCAAGCAGGTTTTCGATTAACAACAACTATCGATTTATAGGGTCTCTAATGTTCGGGCGAATGCTGCCCGTTAGCAAATCTGCAACAAACTGCGCACGTTGAGACATGACAGTCTTAGCGAGGATCGAGGACTCGAAAGATGAATGGATAAACTGACGCTGTCCGCTTGGTTGAACGTGGACTTTTCGACTGGACCGGAGCGAAGTTCTGCTGTAGCTAGTAGGTCGAAACTAGTAGATAAACCATTGTTAAACCAAGCTGGAGGATGCCCAAGAATTGGGGGTGGCAAACAAGGAGATAAATGGGAATTTGGAGCGCAATGCTAATGATGATAAAAAGCAACGGGCTGATAAGAAGACGGGAAAGCCTGAGCACTAGCATCCAAACCCCTGTCTACTCTGCTCGAAGCAGCAGATAGGACGCCGTTGATTATCCTCTGCGACGGCCAGAGAATCAAGGAAAACTCATAGTGTTTTCTTACCTAGGTAGAAAACTTTCAGGTTGCCTGGGCCTAGACAGAAGAACGATTGTGGTTCTCAACCAAAGCCTTGTGTTCAAAAACCTACCGCAGGACAGCGGCGTTTTGGCACTGAGATGCACAGCGTCCGTTTTATGGAGTAAAGAGCCAACCTCACTCCACCTCCCAAACTGGTGAACTAGGCGACTGAGTTTGTCTGGCCTCAGACGATTGACCAATCTGGTATGAGTGGCCGTGAAGGTGCAAAACTTGCCACCTAGCTTAGCTTCACGAACCACTGAGGCATACAAACTATCGCACCACGTTATGCTCCAGTCTCATTGTGATCGCTCTGACTCACACTGAAGAGCAGTGTATGGATCGTTGGTCTGCGCACGTTGGAGAGCAGTTCATTTGCCACCGGTTCCGCGTACCCCCTACTAAGATTTTGCAGGCTGACTAATTACCGGTTAGTGTAGAAGCGATATCGTAGCCTGAAGTCTGAAACGCGATCACAGTCGTTTTCGTGCTGTAGATTCGTTTGAGCCAGCACTTTTTAACGTTGGTGATGCTATATATTGTGCTGGCCGCAAAAGTTTCACACTAACGCCGTTGGTGACCAAATTACTGGCCTCCATTCTCGTGCATCGCCTCATTGCAGAACTGGATTCCCGAATTAGGTACATTAAACAGGTTTGCACCCAGGACGGGTTGTATAAAACGTTCATTCTGTAGCAGGTGCTAAAGCAGCGTCATGCGTACCACAGATCGGCAATAGCTGTGTTCCCCGACTTCAAGAGTGCGTTCAGCTCGGTCGATCAATCCCTTCTGTTCGAATTACTGTGCGGAAATGTGTTCAAATGAAGTATTTCAGCATATCGTGTGCCGTGTGGTGGAAAACCGCTGGTCGTGTCAAGGTCTACAATGACATATCGGATATTTTTCGGAGAAGAAAAGACAGTCATAAGAGATGTCCAAATTCCCGATATTTTTCTTAGACTCCACCATCAAGTGCTTCCTTACGGAATCTCCCGATGCAAGCTGGCTAGCCGAACAACCTCCTCGTGGTGCCAGCTGGGTGGTTCGGGTTTGACCCGTTCCAGCAAATAGTTCGGCGGCAGTGTTCCAGGACGTGGTGGGTTTTCGCCTGGCAAGCGTTCTCCCCACAAAAAGCCACAAATGTCTGCTGAACAACACTGTGACGTGGCGGTCGTGACTTGCCACAAAATAAAGTCACTGCCCCGTGGGTATCCGAATAATCCTTTCCAACGCACGGACATCCACCTTCTACTCGAGCATTGCCGACGATATCAGAGTGAAAAGTAGAGCAGCACAGTTACAAACAGGAACCTCACAGTTACACACCCACACAGCTACATAATTACATACCCCCTACATAAACATACACTGGTACGGCAAACATAACGTATTCTTGCACATTCTTGACCGCGGATTGTTGTCATAATGATCATGCATGTAAAGGCGTGCCTCGCCTTGTCGAGCATAAAAACTTTATTTATTTATTTATTTAAAGCTTACCTAGTGGAAAACTTGTTGACCTTGATCATGCATACCGTGGCATCTTGCTGTTTACCGACCATAAATAGATATATCTTGTGTGGTCCCAGCATTTGGCATGCACGTCGCACTTTCAAAGTGCTGCTGTAGGACCACTAGCCGTTTGATGTATCCTTGCCCCTTGATAAGGAGAAACTCAAGGCGGTTGATCTATTCACTTACCTTGGCAGCTGCTTCAGCACCAATGGGCTTATAACCCTTTAAGTCAGTTCACATGTTGCGAAAGCAAGGGCTGCGACACATGTGGCTTCCTGAGGGGTCTTATTTTGAAAAGCGGTGTTTGTAAGGTCACAGGGAGGGCCCTCCTAATCCATGGCAGGAAAACATGGCTCTTTCGGTGAGATGAGCTGACGCGCCGTCTAGCCTTTGGTCCCCGCTGCTTGTGAGGCATTGCTTGTGTCACCAGGGTGTCTGCAAACGTAAGTGCATAGGCAAGTGCTTGATGATGGTAAGCAGGCTAGTTCCTTAGAACACCCCTAGCCTTAGATGTAACGAGCTTGTCACGTACTTTTGCGGCGAGGGTTCAAATCCGCGTAGGGGTGGGCGTCCTTACGGTATACCCAGCTCGCTTGCGACTGGTGGTGGGCACATGGCAGCGCAGCGCCGTTATGGCGTACAGCTGACGGTGGCCAAATGGTCTGAACGCCTGGCTTGCAATCATAAGGCCACCATTTCGGATCCGCGTAGGGGCAGGCGTCCTCGCCATATACTCAGCCTACGCGCGACGTGGTGATCGCGCGGCAGTGAAGCGCCGTTACGGCGCACTGCATACACACTAAATAAGTTGCATTGGCTTGGACGCGTACAACATATTGTTTTGGTTGCCAACTATAAGATGGCGCAATGCTCGAGGTAGTTAACATTTAACTTGACAACCTAAAATAAGGTCACTGGCTCCAAACTTAAGTTGTGTTTGTCCGTCTCGCCTTCCAGGCTGTAGTTCACACGACCCGCCTTATATTACTCGTAATTAGCACTAGTGGCGCGTCTGTTGTCGTCTCGTAATCAGATTTCCCGTTTAAATTGGGGTTGGTGTTGCATTATCTGCTTACTACTGGATGGCTATTACGCGGGACAGTGAAATCCGCAGGGCGATTGTCTTGCCAGGGCCGTATTTTTATACACGATACGTGAAACACACTGTTTCCCTTACCAACTTGGTCAAGGCCGACAAAAGATAAAAGTTGCTATATGCTACCATTTCGATTTTTTCTTCACGCACATGCCTCCATGGGCGTGCCTCACATAGTCGAGAATAAACTATTTATTTATGTATTTATTTATTACATTTGGGAAATAAAGTAACATGTGTACACGTGTCGTATGAAAAGGAGCAGCGAGATTGCCTGCCGTTTTTAGAAATACTCATCAATAGGCTAGCTGGAGTTACACTTAACCGCACTCCCTGCCGCAAAATAACCTGATGTGGACAACACGCATTTCACTAGCTTCGCTTCCATTGCATACAAACGCGCTCTCGTCAGAACTCTGGCTAACAGTGCCATGAGTATTCGCGGTCCAGAGATGTTACAGGGTGAATAGGATTTCTTATATCGAATTCTTGTCAAACGGGTATCCGGAGCAATTTATCCAGTTTTACAGTGGACCGACTAAAGATGAGTTAGTACAAGCGGTTAACAAAAGGGTGTTTTTTCCTGCCGTTCAGATGAGACCATGCTTCAGATAAATTGGTCACAAACTTAGGTCTGCTATAATGCAAACTGGTACCACCGCACGCCTACGAATCATCCACACCACACGGAAGCTTGAGCTCAACTACCGTCCGAACAGTTTGTCACTTAGTTTGGCCTCGTGTTTAGCCAGTTCATCTGCAACTGCCGGGACATCTATACAAGCAGGACCAACCGGCGACTGGCTGAACAGTTATCTGAGCACCCTGAAGTGTTTGAGGCAAACCCTGGTACAACCTGGAGATGTGAAGGAAATGGCCAATCGGGACCCCACCTTATGGTGACTGGCCATTACGTGGTTTCATCAAAGACTATTGAACCACTGAAACTCGAATATGCTAGCAATCAGTGAAGCTTTATTGATTGTGGTCAACTGCCCAGTTTTGTGCACCCGAAAGAAACCGAAACATAATCCGATTGTCCTGGTCTTGGTTGCGCCACTTTAGTTCGCCCATGTGTTCTGGTTCTACATGTACATACTTTACTTTATTCTCCAAATATCTTGCGTATGTGGCTGCAAAGAGCTATCGTAACATTAACAGATCGCAGATTTTGTCTTCTTTGCACGACAGACGGCTGTTTATGACCGTGTGGTGTTGACAAGTTGTAGGTACCTTGGCCTTGAATATTTTCTTGGGTCATTCAGTTTTTACATTAGGTCTCCTTTGTATCCCACTTACTATTATTTTCCTTAGTTCACTGTAGTTGTTTGGCAACGGAGCATCAGTTAACCGACTAATGTACCGCTACTGATGATGAATTAGGCTGTGCTTGAAACGTTTTTCTGATCGTTGCCACATTGGCTTAATTTATAGACTGAATGCGTGCTACGCTTGTTCCACCATTAAAGTGTATAAATGACTTCCAGTATCATTTGTAATATATTGTTTTTTATGCACGTACGCCTGCAAAATGTGGCATATTAACTGTAGTCTTACTGTAGCCTACCGATCTTGTCTTCAGGTTGGGGATTTTGGGGCCTGCTTTATGGTGATAACTGTGAATAAGTCTTATGTGCTTCGCATCAGGATAAATAAGCAGTCACAGATAATTCGGCAGCAGTAGTGGTAAGCTGGTGTGTTTCGCAATGCCAAGCGTCCTCCTACTAAAAATCCGCATGCTCTACACGAAAGCACTGAGACGTAACATATATGACTCACCACTAGGTAACTTCGCCGTTTGCGTTTTCCTTGGATACGTTGAGTGCCGGCATTTTACCGGACAGTTACATTCAGATCCCCGAAGCATTAGCATAATTGATTTTCTCTTAGACGTCAAAAATGTTTGGTCCCTGGCGTGCCGTATAGCCATCCGAATTACGTGTAAAATGATAACAGTTATCGGATCCCAACGGACGCAATTCCCTCTTCCTGCGCTGCTTCCTGGTGGCCTGCGTCTCATTGCCTGAAAATTCGGGTAGTGACCACCTATAATAACTCCCTATTTCTGCCAAGGCAATCGCTTAGAATCCTTTATATATAAGTTGTGAGGCTTTACCTACTACTAGTACGTTTAATCTGCCCATCGCAATGAAACTAAACCTTAATGTGGTGCAATGGTCTGCGTGCCTCAACGATCTATTGAGCTGTGCTCGGTGGGGCCTTTTTCACTTTCCGCGACGTTCATACCGACTTGGTCAATAGTCTGATGCCGGACAAATTTATTCTCGTGCTCCTCCAAGGGAATAAGTATCCAGGAAGCTCTGATATGTACTATTTTCATCCCTATCTATTTGCTCGATTGAGCAGACATGTTGTCGTCGAGTACTCTCTGCGACGGAAATGGCATCAAGCAATTTTTGAACGACAGAGTCATTGTATTATATTGCGTTGACAGGATACTGTCAAGTTTCCCAGGCCTGGATATGAGAGCGCTTAGGGTTCTAAACCAAAGCATTGGTCCAAAAACCTGACCGCAAGACAGCGGGTTTGGCAGTGGGCTACAATGAATATGTTTTATGGGATAAAGAGACTTTCCTTCAACACCTAATCTGAAAGACAAGAAGGCTGAGTTTATCTACCATCTAGCCAATGACCAATCTGGTATGAGTGACCCTGGTGATGCTAGAAACCCCGCCCAGCATAACGCAATAGACCGCAAACCATCACACCACCGTGACGTACGATTTGCACTATTAGATTTGGTTTCCGTTTATTGAGTGATCACAAGAGGCAGACAAACACTGTGCTCACCAACTTCTAAGAAATGGGTAAACGAATACACGTAAGTGGTAACGTGGATAATACGGTGAATCCTCAGATGCGCGTTTCGATTATGTGTAACGTTTTAAAATTACGTAATTCATACAATCAGTCCCACGGAACTTGTCAAGCTTTGACTATTTTATTCATTTTTATGCCATTGTTTCATTGTCACCACCTCTGAGTGCATTTCAGCCATTGCTTTGATGCTGTAGTGCTTGATGGCTTTGTAAATTTTATCATATTTTCATTTCTTGTGATAGTGATAAATTCTGTGTATACATTCCTCTCAATATGTTAAACACATTTGTTTGATCCTTAAAAACAGTTTAATGCTGTCGGTTTATGGTAGCTCAGAAGTTTGTGACTGCTGCCTAGTCGCGGTTGACTCGATTCTAAACGTATGCGAGCAACCTGATTTCGAAAAGATGTCGCGTTACAATTTGTTTGCTTTTCTGCTTATCGTCTTTACTATGACTCCACCTTGAACGGGACAAGCACTTCTCCTCTGGCATACACCTGGTTCTGTGGAACACACACGCGGAATCAGCAAGAAACATTTCAAATTTATGTGTTTTCCTTCCCACTGTCGTGTTTCAATTTAGTGCTCGCCTGAGTTGGCAATTCAACGCAGCGGACAAACTGGTCAAGCTGCCTTATCAAATTGTCGGAAGGCGGAATTTCTGCTGCTTCTTGTCACTGCTCATGTTATTCGCTCTCGTAATCTAAGCGTATTACTAACTGATTATTTGAAGATTCAAGTAAGTCTACTCTGGTTTGATACCGTGCGCTCCTTTATCTCAGCGTATTCTCGGTTTCTGATTAAAAGCTATAACTCGGTGCTCCCCTTAATAGTGGCTCAAGGTGACCTATTTACGTGTAACCGCCCGCCTGTTAACTATCTCGTTCAGCATTTACCAGCTATTTTTGGACGCTTGAATGTCTCCTTTTTTCATCAAATTACGAGCCAACTTTCAATGTTTCACCCAGTTGCTAGTGAAATGATGCCCATGGGCATCCTACAAATAGCTTGTTCCAAGATCGAATTGCATAACGTACTACCTTATAACGGATGACCGCGCATTCGCTTGCGGTAGCACAAGTTAGAGCTCAAAACTCTATAAGTCAGCTAAAAGCACTCCGCGATATACGTCTGCAGTGTGCATAAAGTAGTTGTCTTAAACAATTTGAAGCACCACACTTAACTGGAAACCAAATGTTTCTAGATTCTCTCCAGCTTTTTCCAAAGACTACGGAGCCACCGCCGCCTAACCAGTAGGTCAAGACAACAAAGCTAAAGTGGCATTAGTATTCAACCAGTGTTGCATACCGATTCTTTGCTACCGCGCAGCTGCACAATGTGTGCCGGCTGGGACACTGTAGGAGTGCCTAAAGCCATTCAGTCACAGGAACATTGGCCCTAGAGTTGAACGTCGAAAGCCATGCGCCCTACCACTATGTGGGGGAATTGCTATTGGCAGAGTGAATGAATGGATTCAAACAACGAAATGGATAACCACTGAAAGACTCACTTCATGGAATAATCATTGTACGCAGTATGCGTAGTCGTTCGTTAACATGGTTCCGCTCGTTGGCCAATGTGCGTATGCCAAACGGTAGGTTATCTAACTACATCAACCGATGAACCACAGCGGCCCAGCAACCTCTTTGTTTATGGACGCACACGAACAGTATATCTCGGGGCGTTATGCGGGCTAAGTACGCTGTACTATTCGCTCAGCTGCTTTTTCTGAATTAACTGCTTGTCTCTGAGGGATGGGATTTCGGACACGCGGCGCTGCGGATCGCGTCGAACTGGTGCCGCTAACATTTTGGATGTATCTTGTTCTGTAACCTTTGAAATATCACTATTTAGTCTGTTAGTCTCACTTTTCTGCATCTGGATTCGTGCGACATATCTACCTGAGAGCGTGGAAGTCCTGGGGACTGACCTTTACGTCCACTGGAACTGTGGTTTCATCTTACGCCTCAACTTCGAAGCGTTAACTTTGCTTGACATAAATGCCACTTCTTACCACCGGACGTGTTCACTACCCTGAATAGTTAGTTTCAGTAACCAACGTGCAATAGTGTACGCTGGTACTCAGTACCGACGCTTCGCTTCCACGTAAACACAACCAGTAGCTCGGGACTTGGATGTGGGTTTTGCACTGCACCCCGAGCTGAATGATTATTTTTAGACGTTTCGCTGCTAGACTCGGCAAACTCATCAGTGCGGCTTCCAGGCCCTGTTTCGCAGAGCCTCGTAAGCGACTTCGATATGTAAGTGCCTATTGAGCTAGTTCTACTTTGAATACCAAGCTTCAATCAACTCACGTGCTTACCGGCTTGTGGCTCTTACGAAGATTTTGACCTCCATGTCGAAGTGGTAACTTTCGGCATCCACATGCACAGCCCTCAAAGGGTTCTTATTATAACGGTGGATGGCTATGTTACCGGAGCCCTTCCATAGCAGCTATCGAAGCTAGCTCTCTATCTCTGGAGCGGCCCGGAGAAGGTTGCTTGTAAGCCGCTTATAGCCGATTGGGTAACCAATGGCAGTAAGCCAATGGCAGCGTTTTACCATGAGGTGGACCAGTCAAAATGACCTACCTTGAAGCCGTACATTAAGCACACAAATTGCTTAGCCAACAACCGTTTTGCGCATCTAGTACTTGCTATAGTCAAGAATTTTCAGTTAGGTTTTTTCTCTCATGAACTATTTATTTCGACCCATTATTTCGCCTGTTTCTTCTGTCTTCCGAGTGCTCCATACAAGTTCCGCCGGAGGCCTTTATCTTCTTAATTGGAAAGTGGCTATATGGTGACCAGAGTGGCTGCATCGGTTATCCTTACTGTCAGCGGCAACGCAAGTTTTTGGCGACGCGAGCAGAGTTATTCAAGGTGTCAATCTCGGTAGAAGACCTGAAAGCTATTTTGTCTCAACAGCAGCAGAAATTCGAGGCGGCACAGCTGCGTATGGTCAAAACCTTCACTCGGACACTATCGTTCCAGTCTACATCATTACAAAATAATGAGAAGCCTTCAGTTGATGCAATATTCAACAGTGTCTTTGCGTTTGCTTTTGATCCCACTGCAGGATTGACTTTCGATGCGTGGTTCAGACGTTACAGAGATATTTTAAAGGCGCTGGCAAATTTTGTTGACGCGTCAAAGTACGGCTGCTGCTACCTAAACTCGGAATTGTGGAGCACGACAGAAACATCACTTACATTTTTCCAATAGATGCTCAGGGTTTCAGCTTTGATGAAACAATTTTCCGACTTACGGAGACGTTCGGTGATCAGTCCTCACTTTTCAATAGTCGGTACAACTACCTGAAGCTGTACAAGAGGGACAGCGATAGTCGCATTGCTCGTGCGGCAACAGTAAAACGAAAATGCCCGAAGTCCAACCTGAGATCACTTACAGAAAAACCTACTTGAGTGCCTGCTACTGGTATTCAGCCTGCAATCTCCCAAGGATGCCGCGATCCAAACCAGAGTACTCGGATTGTTGGAGCGAGACCCGGATAGCACACAGCAAGCTGTCATTGCAGAGGTCCAGAGAACCGTCAATTTGAAAAATAATACAGCTATGGTCGAAGTTACGAAGGCGCATTCCAATGAGTTCGCAGTTCAGCAGATTCCGAGAAACAAGTTTCGGGCCACGTGAGAAGACCTCTCCAGGTAATCCACCATCAGCATATTGGCACTACGGCGACTAGCATTTTGTTAGTTGGTGTCCATTCAACAAGCATATCTGCCAGAAAAGTCGTAGACGTGGGCACATAGAAACACATTGCAGATCCAAGCCATTTTTCAGACCGGTTCTTGAAGCACGAAAGAAAAACTACGGTGGTTTCGTGAGGAGAGTGCACGCCAATTTTACTGACGATGTCAACGATCGTAGAAAGTACATTAACGTCAACATAAAGGGGAGACAGTCGCGCTTGCAGATCGATACAGCCCCAAAGATTACGGTCATATCAGAAAGGCTGTGGAGAATTGTTGGGTCACCGGAAATCAAACCTACCAGTCAGCTGGCGAAAAGTGCGTCAGGCGCCTAGTCGAAATTGATTGGTCAATTCGATTGTGAGTGTCGTTATGCTGACTTTACCGCATGGCGAACGAGTTTCTTCACGAGCCACCAGAATTTGAATCTTTTGGGTCTGGACTGGATCGAGCCTTTCAACCCACTTGATGTTTCGGTCAACCGGATTTGTGCAAGTGTCCAGCTACACAAGACTGGCTGGCTGGCCGAACAACCTCCTCGTGGTGCCAGCTGGGTGGATTGGTTTACCCCTTCCAGCAAATAGTTCGGCGGCAGTGTTCCAGGACGTGGTGGGTTTCCGCCTGGCAAGCGTTCTCCCCATAAAAAGCCACAAATGTCCGCTTAACAACACTGACGTGGCGGTTGTGACTCGCCACCAAATAAAGTCACCCATTGCTTATCCGGACGACCGCTTCAAGTCCCCAGCCATCAAGCACCCATTTAACACCGGCCACACGTTCAAGTACGATCAAAAAGACTGGAATACATTTACCAATTCCATAAACACGGCTAAACGCCCACATACACACTTACATACATTTATATATCAACCTATGCGACAATCCCATTGATCCATTGTACCTAGACTGATCACAGTTTGAACTCTTAAAATTATCATGTCTGTGCAGACGTGCCTCGCTTAGTCGAGAATAAACATTTTATTTATTTATTTATTTAAGACAGCAGCTTCTAAACTCGGGCTATCGAGCGCCTACATGAGATAAGCAACAGTTTTTCGGTAAGTGCACTAAAGTACAAACTTCACTATCCCTTAAGCCCGATGCTGTTCAAGTGTTTCGTGCACGACGCCCTGTACCCGACGCAGCAACATCAATGGTTGACCAGGAGCTGGATCGCTTAGAGAGCAGAGGTTGTCCACCCGGGGAACTACTCGTCTTGGGCGGCCCCTATTAAATAAATAAATAAATAGTATATTCTCGAATTTCCGAGACACACCTAACCAGGCATGATCAACGTTTATAAGCAATTATGTTTCGTAACAAACACGTTGCTATGTATGTAATCGGCAGTAAGCCGAAAGTTGTCCAAGCTTTGGAAATCGTAAAATTAATCTTGAGGTATAAATTCGTCAAAACATGACGACAAGTTGGGTTCTAGTGAGCGTAGTGTAAACAAACTGGGCATTCCGTTTGTAGAGAAAACTTGCCAGGAAAATATTTCATTAGGATTCTGGTCGGCTTGCCAGTGTGTAGTTGTGGGCTGTGACTTTATTCAGTGGCGAGTCACATCCGCCACGTCGCAGTGTTGTTAAGCGGACATTCGTGGCTTTTATAGGGAGAACGCTTGCCAGGCGAAAGCCCACCACGTCCTGAAACACTGTCAAAAAGCCAACCGATTAGGTTCGAATCTGCGCCGGTTTCCCGATAGGTCTAAATGCTGCATTAAACGCCCACCAGTACACTTTACCGCTCCCAGATCACTTGTTCATAAAATTGAACGGTGGTAAGTATTTCACAAAGCTGGGTCTCTCTAATGCATATCTGTGGATCGAGGTACATGATGTTTCACGAGGATTACTCACCATCAATACGCATCGAGGCTTGTACCAGTATCACCGTGTCCCGTTTGGAGTCAAGCCTGCACCAGCCATTTTCCATCAGATCATGGGCACAATGCTGACAGATGTCGATGGAGCAGCGGCATACCTGGACAATATCATCGATGTCGTAGGAAGTGATGATGACCTATTCGAAAAGTTGGATCTAGTTCTTGGCCGTGTCAAGGAATATATATTCAAACACCGACCTGAGAAGCGTACCTTCTTCATGGACTCAATTAACTTTCTCGGCTATATAATCTACTAGAACGGCAGGTGTCCAGATCCATCGAACATCGAGGCAATCAAGAAGATGCTGACACCTGTCCTTCTTACATAAGCTAATTCCTAGTAAGCCGCGCAGTAATATCACGTCTTAAACTAAGGAGCGCGGCTGAATCTAGACTCTAAAAAAGAGCCGTTCCAGTACCCCGCTAAGGGCAAAGCAGAGACTGCGATCTCGTTGCTTCTCAGTTGTTTACGTGAACATATGGAAGGGGTTGCCTTCCAGAATAAGAGAAATGCTAACCTTGCAAGCAGATAGTAAGGAGATACAAAGATTTCTATTCTAAACAAGACAAGCAGACTAGTATTGCGAGATGGAACCATTTCGTGTTATCTGATCACTCGCAAACTAACAACGTAAAGATGAATCACGTGCCAGAAAAATCGAAGATTTGAAACTGTACATAAAGTAAAATTACGTAGACGCGAGAATAACAGATTAACGAGCTTGATTTTAGGGTCAGGAGCCACAAGGAAGCTTCAGGGTGACTGTTACTTGTTTTTGTACATAAAAGATAGGGCGCTATCGGTTAAGTGCCACCGCCTCGGCAAAGCTCAATACTTAAGGGTTGTCATTTCGATAAATAATTGTAAATGTTGACCTAGGGTCAACCTGATGGCCTGAGTCGAGTAGATGTCTAGCGATCGACGATGCCGGCAGCTTAGATACCTGTTCTCGTTCGGCTGCTGGTTGCGTCGATATTTTAGCAATCCGTGTTGGGGTTTGTTCTCCAATGCCCTTACCCAAAGATCGATCTGTTCCGCCAAAGTAACTACCACCGCAGGTACAAACGATTTAACAGTCTCCCTGAAGCTTCCTTGGGGCTCGTGTCCCTAATATCAAGCTCCTTGATCTGTTATTCTTGCGTCTGCGTAATTTTTCTATGTGACCATTTTCAAAACTTCGATTTTTGGCACGTGATGTATCTTTATGTTTTTAGTTTGCGAGTGAGCAGATAACACGAAATGTTTCCATCTCGCAATACCAATCTTCTCATTGTCTTATTTAGGATAATAAACGGAACTAAGTGCTTTAAAGATTTCTATGTTTTACCATATACAAAGCATCATCCATATCTGCGGTTCGAAACTCCACTTCTACGAAAGTGGTACTGATGTAGCTTGAGGACGCCCACGATGTAGTTCATGACGTCTAAGCACCTTGAGCTCACAACTCATCCACATTCATTGTCGTTATTCGCTTATCACGTAAGAGACTTAAACCATACCCACCGCACTCATTTGCTAGGTTTTAAAGATAGCAGTCTGTGTACAAGATGGCTTTAGTCTTCAAAGCTCTCTTCTTGACCTGATAGATTGCTCCTGTGGACAATTCCGCCTTATGATTGTACTATGGAAAGCGTTGACGCCACCCCAAAAGCATCCTGTAAGGGATAATAAGGGATACCTCCATGAATTGTCTTCATCAACGGACCCGTGTTTTTACCGTATCCATTACCGCAATCCCAGTTCCCAGGAGATCTCAATCGGATCAGTTGCACTAATCGTACAGGTGCTAACATTTGAATATTGAATGCCAAAGGTATTTAGCGTTTGCTGATTAGTTCCAGACCTGCTACGGTTCCATCACTGAGACGTTAGTCCAAAGGCTGCATGGACCAATTGGTATCCACAACCAACCGGCTTACCTTTTTCCATGGCCACTTCCTCAATGTTTAAAAATTTCAACAACCAGTACAGCCTAGCTTACTGACTGGTAGATTCGCAAACCAGTAGGTATTCCTCATATAATATATGGCAGGGCAATGACACAGCCACCTGAGCAGCCGAACTTCAATCCTTACATCTTATCCACATCTTCATTTCTTGTCTTTAGCTTTACGTTTATCACTTTGCAACTTCTTAGATCACTGGGTCCGTGGAAAAATATTAGGCTTATGACCTTTGAGTGACGCGTAGCAAAGGCATCCTACCAGACCTAAGACTTGCATAAGACCTTGAAAGCGATCGTTGCTGCCGATACACCTAAGATAAGCATTAGGATTGTCGAAAACCGTCTAAATATCGGCTTTAGATGAGCCTTCATGTGCCTTCCTAGATGTCGGTTGCTAGCTGGCATTAATTGATGCGTTTTCATTAGGCCTGAGTGCTTGCTACTTCACTCCGCCGTTTCCAACTACTATCAGTATGTAAACGGCAAAATAATATATATAGCTTCCATATTGTAAAAAAAGTAAGCAGTTTAACATCTATAGCCCAAGAATCAGACATTTTGCTCTCTACTTATCTTCTCTTGACCCCATAAATTTAGCTTTATCTGGTTTACACATGCCTATGAGTATTGGCAACAAAAGTAGATTAGCATAACAAAAACCAGCTCCACTTCTTTGGTTGCTTCTGCCAGTAAAACGTTTGCATTCACAGATGCCATTTTACTGGCGCGAAAACTAACCAACGACAGAGAGGCCCCTGTCACCCTGGCTGGCTGGACCACCAGAAACTTTCGACCACCACTTGTCGTATCTTGGCCGCCCGTGCGTTAGTTATCTTTTAGCTGGCTCCAAAGCCTAGCACGCGTTATGCGTAATGATGGGTGAACAACCAGCTCCCCCTTTTTGCTTACTATCCTGCTCTAGCTTTACTTTGTCACTATATGCTTTGGGTGCTAGAACAGCTCTTGCCGGGATAACCAGAAAGAAAATAGATGGCGCGACAGTTTAGTACTAGTTAACATTGCCACCTAGATGAACATCGCTGTCACTTGTTTCAGAACTTAAATTAGGAAAGCAATAACGCAATTAATCAAAGAGCTGCACAATAGTATTTATCAACACATGTGGCATAATAATCCCTTATGTTTGAGCATGCTCAATCACCAGAAGTAGCGTTGGTAGTGCCCCACCAACGCAGACCCAAGTAGATTTTATGCACCAAAGCAATTTGCTTAGTTTTCCGATACTCATTTCTTTATTATTAGTTACAGGCTCCGCTGGCTCACTGGTGTTGGAGACATAGCATTGTGAATACAGCAAATCGGCCCTAAGTGATAAAACTTGCGAGGTTTATCTAAGAAATGAGTGTATTTTCCAGGCCCAACCGTGTCAAATGATCCCGAAGGTCTCTTGTGTTATTCATTTAGACATGGCTCATGCGACCTGATATATACTTTAGAAAACCTTAGCGGCCTAAAACATACTAAACCCTATATTCCTAGTAATTTATGTGTCTCAGTATCCAGTGAACATGACTTACTGAGGCCTTCCGACCGTGGGTTACTTATAAGTTCACCTGAATTCCCATGCATACATAGTATTCCTTACTGGGATTCTAAGGTTTTCGCGCAAAATTATAGCTTATTTGTCTACATTTGCAGTGTATGCGTGAAAAGTGTGCTTTCGGCAACCTCCGAATACCCAGTTGTTGCAGGGTGTTACAGGCCATACAGAGCGCTGTTAGATAGCTATGCCTATTTAGAAGTATACCACTTCCCTACTCTGTACATTTTCCTTCCTTCTTCTGCTATCTGCTTTCAAAGCCGAAAGCTATTTTTAGTGAAAAAATGATGACGTTATTCGTAGACAACCACGCAATTACAAATAACTCACAAACTACTACACTTATTGCATTCTTTTTACTTAGAGCGTAATCAGCTGTTAAAACTTGTCCTGAGCAGCACACTTTCGTGCTACTGTACGCAGTATTATAGCCTTAGTAAGGGTTTTTCCTTTTCTGAGAATGTCTCAGGTTGAAATTTCGCGCTAGAAAGCAATAACAGCGCAAGCAAAATTTGCCCATATGTTTTGTTAATATGTATTTTTCTAGTGAAGCAAGCCGCCTTGGTATGCTAGTTAACAAATCCTTTTTAGTTTCCTCTGCATTTCTCCAAAGTAATTTTTTGTCTTCCTATCCCTTATAATGCCGCCACTCTTATTGCTTCCATGTGTGCACCAGTAATTGTAGCGACTGGGCGGCCAAAATAGTCCGATGAATTTAAAGTGAAGTTGGTGAATGGGATCCTGTTCCAAAGAATACCTGCACAACTATGGCTTTGCGCGACCTTCACAACAAAGGAAATCAAAGAACGTAATATGACCCGAACAAGCCAGAAGAATTGCAAGGTGGGCGCTATGACTCCATCAGCCGTACCCCTAACTATGCCAATGTATTTGTAAGTGCCAACTAGGAACTTACATGCGTAGTGTACCTACTTCCATGCAAGAACCTAGGATAAATGTAAAGATTGAGCTGCACCATTAAGGGTGCAGCCTCTATCCAGTTTAGAAATATACCTATTTACTTATTTATTCAACTGGTGAAGTAATTAGCAGTATTACGCACGAAGTCAGTGCATGTATGCCTGGCGCAAACGACACTCTGGTACTCAATGTACAAGAAAAATTGCCTCTCAATAAAGTGCCGCATACACTGGTAGATACTTGCCAAATGCCACATGGTTGTTGCATGGCCCCTATCGCTTGCGTACAATCCCTGGCCGACCTTGCCCAATCGTGATCAAGTTTTGTAACCATGACGTTGCTAAAATGATTATTTAAGCCCGTTTCCCTAAGAAAGCTGGCCAATCTCGAACTATTCTTGCCCAAACCAGACAGAACTAGGCTGCATGGTCTGTTCTATCTAATGCAAAAGCAACCAAAAGAACAATGCAATCAACACCAAGTTTGGGAGAGCAATGGTCTAATACCCATCTAACCGCGACTCCTACTGCCTGCTCTTAGATGGTTTATAATGTGGATATGGATATAACATAAGAGCGACACGTAGACCGCGCAATATTAGAGCCCTCTGGGAAGAAAGGATGCATAAATAGCCTCGAAACGGGACTGTTTCAATGGCAGCAACCACCAGCGCAGTCGTGGACACAACACACTGTCAGCGTTCATTTAACCTATCAGACATGCGTGACACGGAATCAGAAATTGAGAGCACTGACTTCCTTACAAATTACAGTCCCCTTACCAGTGTCATTAAAGACACCACGCAATCTCCCACTGGTCCGACTCTATGCTCTAGCAGCCCTCACCGACGCTGTTGGATCGCTACGACTCTTCGGCTGCCATCAAAGCCACAACGAACCCCCTGTGGTTCCCGAATAAGCAAAACACCCAGTTGGTTCGCACGGACATTTCAAAACGACCAACTCCCATTATGGGCCGATGCCTACTAATGTGAATACCAAAATGAAACAGCCTAGTTGCCAGAGGTATCTACTCAACACCCCAGGGCTCTTACTACGTAAGTCAATTCCGAGCAAGTCGGGTTTTGCTGCTGGTCGAGCCCCCTTCGCACATAGACTAAGACCACGTAGATATTTTAACTATGAGTGCCACAGCCACTACATCCCTTCGGCCTATGAAGCCAGGGAAGTTGTACCTCGGCCACCACATGAGATCACTCCGTGAATCACCCCGACATCGCTCGTATCCCCAGTTTTATGAAAAGCTGCAAGTTGCGGACCCTCAAACTATGCATATTTAGATCAAGGTACGGCGCTATCTCACTCAGCCTGACTGTTGGACATGATGCGATTGACGTCGTCCAGTCTACTCCATCCACTTGGACGACGTCTTTGATGCGCTGTACTACACCTGACCACGTGCCTGACCTCTCAACGCAAACTTGTGCACAACCGAATTCACCATACCCTGCTCTTCAACATACGGTCCCTGACCACCGCCAGCCTCTTCCCTTATCTTCCGCGGGTCCAGGTTTCATACGCCTCAAAATATACTTACAATCAAGCCCCTTACCTCAACGGGGTTCTCCAAGTGCGCTGTTATCTGATTCCTACATCCAGACCAATCCGACAGACTCGTATACAATCCACCGCTTCAAGGTTCGATCTTCAAAAATAAAATGCACCCTTTGCCCTTCGCATGCTTCTGTCCAGACCGAATTGGTGCTGATTACTGAAACGTGGAACTCGGCTCATACGTCTGATGCTCTGCTGCACATTCCTGGGTATACGAATTTCTGTAGCGTAGTCATTGTCCAACATTGCGGCAATAGTCTTATACGAGTCAACAACGAATTCCACGCGTCAACTTTCCAAACCATACCATTTGAAACTCCCGAAGATCCTGGCTGTATTCAAGCCCTAGGAGGCCGTTGACCATCTTATAGGCTGCAGCTATGTCCTACCGCACTCACTAGTACTGGAGCCGACGAATTGGTTAAGCGCTTTCACGCAGTTTCGTTCCTTCCCGCCGTCATAAAATAAGCGGCGGCGACTTCAACATGCCTCACAGCTCGTGGCTTAGTCAATCAGCACCATCCAGGAATGGAGCCTTCGTATATATTGTCTTCACACCTGACTGGATTCAGCATGTGAGCGCAGCCACAAGACAGTCCAACACCGTGGACCAAATATCCAACAGCGGTATCCAGCGTGCAAGTGCCAGCGAGTTAGACAACATTCTCGGGAGTGACCATTAGGCTGTGAGGGTTTCATTCAAGCTTCCTAAATTCTGTCCTAAGGTTAACCAAGTCTACGGTGCTTTTAGGCTTCACCAGCACATGAATTGGGAGACATACTCCTCACTTCACTGTGCCGCCCCTTTTTGGACGCTTTCTTCCTGGCAACTATTATGGACACTGCGACCCGTGCACTTCACAATAACTTTACGTGGTGCCTCGCTATCCTAGCCCCAATGCAGCGTTTAATCAAAAGACATTAAAATCCCGATAACGCCCCCACGCGTACAAGTACCACTTAGCTTAAGAAAATGTGCACTCGCTACAAGAATACTAAGGATTTTCACGTCATAATTCGTGGTAACGAATAACTAGTGGAATGGAGAAACTCATAAAGTCCTGTAACTACTTTAGCTGAGCCTGCGGCACTGCGTAGTGCAAACACGGCTGCCACTTGTACCCTTCCGAAGTATCGCAGTGGCCGCAATGAGTTGCCGATGAACTCACTCGTGCTTCCTGATAATAGGGTTATCGCTGACGCTGCAGGATCATGCGATTTCCCTAACAAACCCTTCTGCGATGGCTTTATCAGCACTAATTGGTTATTGCCAACTATGCTGTTACACTTTACAGATGATCGCAACCACACCAGTGATTTCAACCTGAACATTATCAATCGAGCTCTACGCTCATTGACACTATCGCAAAATCCCGGCCCTGACGGATTCCCACCTTCCTTACTATTACTCGGAGGCCGGGTATTATAATCATTCTTCTCAACGTTTTCACCCTCTCCATGACGAGCGGAAACTGCCCAACCATATGGAAGCACACTATAGTCGTCGCACATCACAAACGACGCTGTCGCCAAAATATCGACAACAATCGTCCCTTGCGTCGTCCACCCATTGCGTCCGGAGTTATATAAAGGATAGTCAAAGAGGGAGGCCTCATTTCGTACTGAAGCGTAATCTCACCAATAAGTCTAACACAGGTTTCTGCCAGCTAATTTTTACCAAACATGCCAGTTTGAAGTCTTTAACTATGTAACGCACTCCATTGACTCGGAGCAAGCGCTAGTCTTTTTCTTCATGGACATGGAAGAAGCGTTCGATCGGGTTTCACACAATGGACCGCTGACGGAACTAGCTACATTCGGTGTTCCTAGCTACCTTCTCGCTTGGTTTGCTTACTTTTCTAGCCGAAAGCAGTCAGTAAAACTAGACCATACATCTTCCAAATGAGCACCTGCGGCCAGCGGAGTATTTCAACTTAATGTACTTTGCGTTCTGCTGTTTCTGTTATACATTAATATCTTATTCACTGCCTTTCGGTACAGCACTCCATACGTATTTGCCGATGGTACCAAAGTTGTAGTTTCGTTCGAGCCTAGCTGCATACAAATGGCCTCGCAAACATACAGGACGTTCATCGCGCGCTAGAAAATTGGTGCGATATTTGGAGAATCCTTATCAACGAAGTGCAATGTTCTCTCCTACCGTTACACTATGCCACGAAACACCAAATTACCTGTCCAACTAACAGAGGAAATTAGAAGCCATTACTCTGCGAAAAACCGAAGGTAAAACCAGTCGTCGAGCGGCTTTGCCAGTTCAACATTAATGTTCAAAATGCTTTACGGCAGTGTTGCAGGACGTGGTGGGTTTTCGCCTGGCAAGCGTTCTCCCTATAAAAAGCCAAAATGTCTGTTTAACAACACTGCGACGTGGCGGATGTGACTCGCCACTGAATAAAGTCACTGCCCACAACTACATACTGGCAAGTCGACTAGACACCGTTTCAACTACACACGATTGAACCCGATGTATCGCCGTGATACACATTTGTTTTCAAACTTTGATCATGCCTGAGTTGGTGTGTCTATGAAATTGAGAATAAACTATTTATTTATTTATTTATTTATTGTACTGTTCCAGTCATGGACATATGAACGATGTTCTACTCCAACTGTTACAGTTGCCATAAAATATTTGTACCGTTGATCATGCCTTCATGGGCGTGTCTCGCATAGTCGAGAATAAAATATTTATTTATTTATTTAGTTATTTATTTATAACCCTCAACGGCACTTCCTTAGGTATCAGCTCCACCATGAGCGCATTACTCCAGCTCGCTAACCTTTTCGGAGCAAGCAAGCTATAGCTGTGCCAAAGCCAGATCTATTAATGGGTACCTACTAAAGCCAGTAAGCCTAGTTGAGTCTCGGCCTACGCTTTACAAAGTATTCGCTCGATCGCTCTCAGAATACTGCCCGCTAGTTAACTCCAATTTACGTAAGAGTGATAGAATGGGGAGCAAGAAGGTCCGGCGCAGTTTCACTAGGCGCCTTCTTGGCCCATCAACCCACAACTCTCAAGACGCTACAAACTGCTTGGCCTGGAGCCTCTCTGGCTGCGAACGCTTAAGGCCAACCACTTCTTCATTTACAATATTCTCAAAATTAGCACGTGCATAAGCGAATTTTTCAACCGATGGGTGATACAGGTTACCCTGTACGCTAAAGGCCTCACTCATTCTCTCGCCCTAAGACACCTCGCAACATTCGTCCAAACTCCCTCAGCAAGAAACATGCACACGTATGGAACCAGCTACCAGAGATAGTCAGAGTGTCAGAAACTGCAGTGGAATTCTCCTAGGCCATAAATAGATTACTGAGTGTCCCAGACGTTTCAGAACTTCTGGGCAGTTGCATTGCCGAAGACGAGTTCTGGCAACAAGGCTGAGCACATACAGGCAGATATCCACGCAACCACTGTATAATATATCACCGAATATTAAAGCAACAGCTTTTCAAGCCTATTATTTCTATTCCCTAGGTGTATCCGTTCAGGGAACTGGGATCGACAGACCCAACGGGCAGTACTCATCACCTAGAGAAAATGTGTGGATTTTACACTTCTCCTCAATAAGATCTCTTCCCCCCTGACCCCATGCTTTGCTTTTCGCGCTCTGTTTGCACTCTTCTCTTAATTGGAAGAATAGCTCTTCGCATCTGGTGCTAATGTAGCCGCGTGTGATCAGTCTCATACTTTCTGCTTCCCGACCTCCGAGACGCTAAAGATCCAAGATTTGCAGTCCCAACGCACTGTTTCCTTCATTCTGAGACCTTTGCTCGGCATGCTAACGGCCTCTTCATACAGTCACTTTCATCCCAAACTGCTTTTTTTCTCATGACACACCCTAGTTTTATTCCCAAGTAAATTTGGCGGCCTATCTTCAGCCTGCGGACTTATCCAGCTTTGCCTGAGCGTTCTTCTGCTTTCTGACCTCCCTTGGCCTTTTGGTATAGACCATGCCGACGCAACGCTCTGTTAACCTCACGTTAAAAGCATTGCTGGTTATGAATCATCCTTAGTTTTATATCCCATTTATTCCGTATCATGTCGGTATTGCCGACCCCTCTGTTGGCAGTAGGGAATTAATAATACGACTTTCGCTCTTTGAGCTGACATTCTAGTCTCGCCTCAATGGTTACCTGCTTTCCGCCTACTGAGCCACTACGGAGGAAACAACGATAGACCTGGCGGTCTGTCCACAACACCAAGAGATCGCTGTAGGTTTTCCCAATGCTCCTCAACGGCGTCGTTTCCTTCCCGACCCATGATCCCTTTCCTTGCTTTCTGTTTGCATTCCTCTCTCAGTTGGACAGAAAAGTCTTCGGGCCTGGCTCTAATATAGCCTCGTCTGACCAGCCTCCTTTCTGCATGCTTCCAGACATCCGCGAAGTTAACGACCTAAGCTCAGCAGTCCCAACAGTCTGTTGCCCTCAGCCAGAGCGCTTCGCGCAGACTGGTTACTAGATTTCATATAGCCACTTTCGTCACGAACTGCTTTTTTTCCCATGACCACAATTACCTTTATTCCGAACTTTATTTGGTGGCCTAGCATTATCTTGCTGACTTATCCGGTTTTGTCTGCACGGTCTCCTGCTTTCGGACCTTGCGGACTTCTGACATCTAAATGATCTAGGCTATGTTGACGTAACGATTTGTAACTACCACCTCAAGAGCACTGGTTGTCATGATGCCTCCTTTTTGGTATGCAGCCCCTTTCACTTGTAACATATCTATTCCGCCGACGCTCTATTTTAGCATTCTAAAATTAATAATACGGCTTCTAATTAGCCGATATTATAGTCGCTGCTCAACGCTATCCTACCTTCCGACAACTATGACGCAAATGATCAGGAAGCAGCAGATTCAACGGTCTGTTCACCTCACCTAGAGCATATCGCTGGTATTTCTACTTCTATTTAATGGAGCCTTTTCCTTCCCAACCCATGCTCGTTTTTTCGCTCTCTCTGTTTGCATTCCTCTATCAACTGGACAGATAACGTGTTGGGCCCGGCTCTGCTGTAGCCACATCTGACCAGTCTCATGCATTCTGACTGCCTCTAGATAGCCGACAGGTATACGATTTAGGCTCTGCAGCCCCATCCTTCTGTTCTGCTCACCCCAGAGAGTTTCGCATGGAATGTTAACTAGTTTTCATAGTGCGCTGTCGTCCCGAAAAGCTACATTTATATGACAGACAATACTGTTATTCCCACAACAATTTGGATGCCTAGCTCCCTCTTGCTTACTTATCCAGTTACGTCTAAACAGTTTCCCGCTTTCTGACACGTCTCCGTCTTCTGAGACATAAAGGATCTAGGAACCGCCGACAGTGTAGCGCCCAAAAAGATAACTTATCATGTACAATGTAATTTTGACCTATTGTAAACTATTCCTTTTTGTGTTAATGTTCTTCACAGCCGCTTTGTAAGTTCCCGCGCTCACGTGTTCGCTCTTACCTCGCCTCATCCGCCATCTTCTTGTAGCATATCGGATAAGAGGACCGTCCTATCCGCCACTGGCGCGAGTTCGAATGCGGCTATTTTTCATTAGGACAACCGGTTTCTGCTTATTTAAAAAGTAAGGGTTTTATGAGTAAACTTCTTGCGCAACGTGTTTGTAAAGAGGTCAGTACTTTCAAACATCCAAAAACTAATATGTATCATTCCCAATTTGCAAAGTTGAATAAAAGTGGAAAAGTTGAAATATAACGCCAAGTGGTGGTTGCTACGGTTCAGGCGGCCTGGGATAAATTTAAATCTTATCTCACGGAAGTGTCTACTCCCTACATCCTGATTGCGAGGAGAAAGGAGACACAGGCGCGGCCGCCGTGGATAGATACCACTGGCAAGCACCTGCTCCAGAAGCGTTCTAGGTGCTGGAGGACCTACCGTGCGGCTCCATCAACAAGCACCTATGCTAGGTACCGCGAGGCTAGAAATAGGTGTAAACAACACTTAAGGAAAGCTCGGCTGGTGTACGAAAAGGAATTGGCTGACGGAGCTTCGGAAAATCCGAAGAAGTTCTTCGTTTATGTTAAGAGACGCTGTGGTTCAACTTCGGCAATCCCAACTTTGATGAGGGCCGATGGAACTCGTGCGTATGCGGACTCAGATAAAGCTCGTGTACTTTGGGAGCAGTATGCAGGGGCTTTTGTACGTGAGGCGGCGTTGACTAGCGTTGAACTTGTCGTCAGAGTACCTGATGGTTCTTATTTTGCTGAGTTTACTGTGATGGCAACGCAAGTCCTTAAACTGCTGCAAGAACTGAACCCTTCCAAAACAGCCGGACCTGATTCAATTCACCCGAAGCTTCTGCATGAGTTGGCGGGGGAACTAAGTGGACCGCTGACGATGGTGTTTCAGAAATCGCTTGACACCTGTACATTTCCTTCCGAATGGAAGGAGGCTGTCATCTGTCCTATCTTCAAAAATGGCGACAGGAGTCTGTCAGCCAATTATAGGCCAGTCAGTCTGACTAGCGTCGTGGTCAAACTGCTTGAAAAGCTGGCGAGAGATTCGTTGGAATGTCACCTGAATAGATTTAATCTGCTCAGTAGTGCACAACCTGGATTCCGGAAGGGATTTTCGTGTTTGACGAATTTGTTGGTTGCTCGTGAAGCTTAGGCCGAGGCAGTAGACAATGGCCACGTGGTGGATGTGCTTTTCGTAGACTTCTCGAAAACATTTGATAAGGTACCCCACTTGAGGCTATCCCATAAGCTGAGGTCCTACGGCGTATCTGGCCGCGCCCTTCATTGGGTATCTGCGTTTTTACAGGGAAGAGAGCAGTGTGTACGTGTGGATCGCAGCTTATCCTTTAAGCAAGCGGTCCTTAGCGGTGTCCCACAGGGCTCGGTCCTTGGACCGATGCTGTTCTCCATCTACGTAAACGATCTCCCTGGAGAGCTTGGGGTATCATCCCTATTGTTTGCTGATGCCCTTAAGATATGGAATGTTGTAAATGTTCCTGGGGTTCTGAGGCCATACAGCATGCACTGGACAGACTCTGGGACTGTTCTACTTTGTGGCTACTGCCCATAAATCAGGCTAAGTGTTCCGTCCGTCGTATAGGAGCAACCTACCCGCCTTCGAGCTACGTACTCGGTGGGGTCGAACTCCCCCTTGTCTCCAACCAGATAGACCTAGGTGTCGTTCATTCCTCGTCTTTGCATTCTGGTGACAACTGGAAGAAGGCCGCTAGTAGGGGTTTCAGAATGTAATGGTTAATATGCCGTTCTTTCGGGGTCTTAACTGCCGACATATTTGTGAATTTGTTCTCAGCTTCCGTTCGGCCCCATCTGGAATACTGCGTCCTGGCTTGCGCGCCCTGCCCTGTTTTTGACAAAATGGAGCTTGAGAGGGTTTTGAGAGTAGGTACCAAATTGGTCGTGGGGTTACGGGGGCAATAGTACACCTAGCGTCTACTTAGCTTGGGTATGTATTCAATGCACTACCGACGGCTTCTAGGAGACCTAATCCTTACTTACCGCATTTTAACAGAGAAGGTTGGGCCGGATTTGCGCTGGCTACTTAGCCCGGCTAGATCGCCTTGTCTTCGCGGTCATCCCATGAAGCTACACAAGCCGCGTTCTGACGGGATCAGGGCGGAAACCCGGTTATCGCATAGAGTTATCGAGCGCTGGAACTCGCTTCCAGAAAATGTAGTCAGTGAACCTACGGTTAAGGGTTTCGAGCGTCAGTTAGACGCTCTTGGGTGGCAACACGAAACCTTTCCCTTCTCCTGACCATATCCATCTTCAAACTTTCAGTTCTTATTCTGTCGTTATCTTCACTCTTTGGTGTTATCCTTCATTTTAATGACTTTCATTCTCGTTTACCTTCAAGTTACTTTCTACTTCTTTCTTGCTTCACTTAACCTACACAGCGCGGACTGCTAGTGCAGGGAACGTGGGCAGTAATTGGTTGATCAGGGTGTGTTTCGGGTGTTTCGTTTTTGATCTATCAAGAACTAACACCTTATCATTTCCTGGCTCAACGATTTTCTCATGCAGCAACCCTCAAGGGATTTTCCTATCGTTCCAGCCCATCTGAATCTGAGTCGTCAAAAACAAAATCGGAATATATAAAATGGTTTAAAGAAGTCCACGGTACGTATTTCAACAAGCATCCTACATTATTAATAAACATTGCTATGGGTTCAATGGCCTAAAATTTATCTCCTACCACCTACAACCGTGTGTACCGAAATCACACTGCCGAAAGAACATTATTTCTAGTGGCGGATAGGACGGTCCGTAGGATAAGTCCTA
>OX104062.1:56661161-56759858 GCA_944474145.2 Dicrocoelium dendriticum | reverse complement strand
TGTCTCAATTCAAGATGCTACTAGACCGACAATTTGCAGAGGCAAAGTACAGAGAGCGAAGCGATTAATAAAGAGTTCATGTCCGAAAACGACGAATGATGCAGCTACACAGAGCAACCACTACTCGCTGCTTCCCACCAGTTCTCAGTTCTTATATATATATATATATATATATATATATATATATATATATATATATATATATATATATATCACTCAAGGGATCGACAAAAAGTGGTCGCCTTGGACAGATGGTCGCCACAGAGTTCATGCATAGGGAGTACTACTCACCATCGATTGCGCATGTGTACTACGCTTACAAATGCAAACTAGGTCCGTACACAGACACCGATAATTAATTTTAGTCTTCGAATTAAAGCAACAACAGTAGAATTATATACCGTGGGATGTATATGTAATAAAAAAGGAAAAGCTACAGTTTATAAGTAGACATTATAAAAAGCAGCCTGCAAATCCGCGCAATCCACAAATTTTAAATAATACACACACACACGCTTCTATGGCCCGTAACATTTTCCACCAGATGAAAAAAAAATCAAGTCTGTTGCTTTGTAACTGAAATGAAAGATGAAATTGGCTTTTCCCTCAGGTTCATGATAGATGCAAGCATGTCAGTGAGTCCTCTACTAGTTGGGTAGGAGCGCAAGATATCAACAGCGTCTGTGAATGTATAGGCTGACAGAACGTCTGCAGAATCTTGTTCCTGCTCGTCGTCTGATACACTATTCCCATCCTCAGCTGCCAAAATTAAAATGCCAGGAAGGTCCCAGTTGATTTCCGTTGTGTTAAACGTTTGGCGATTTGAATCAACTATGGGGCTGTCAGTAAGTTGACATGCAAACAATTCCTTTGAAAGATTATCCAATGCAGTAGGGGTTGCAGGAGGTACAATTCGCTCGTCTGCATTACGTCCAGTTTGCATTGTCATTTGAATCGATGTCTGCAGGATAACGAAACCCTACCTTGCAAAAATACTTGGATTGTTGAGTTCTCCACCTCCATGAACGCGGCAAAGATCCAGACCACGACGTTCAATAAATTTACTCTTTCATGAGTGCAGTTCCCGACCTATCTTCGTGTGATTCCATGATGGTAATAATATGTAGAAGCTATATTTTCGAAAAGTTAATTAAAATGCGTGAATGACGCCCTGATCGAGGGGAACTAGCGATGTGGTTTTGGGAGGTAGGAACTGTAGTTGGACATTCTTTAGCTAACGATGGCAAGTGGCCTTTTCAAGGAACAAAATGATGTTACCCTTTTCTTGTTAGATTTGTTTGTCAAAGCTTTTAACCAACCTTTAAAAATAACTGCAGTCAGCCACGCCTTTTTAGTATCCTTGTAAATTATCCGTAGTATTTTCCACGTTGATCTAAAAATTCGAGTTTGCCGATTTCTCAATCACTAAGACCAGTTCCCGCTCCCCAGAACGTTAGCACACAGCATAACTGTGATTCCCTCCTTGTTTCTTTGTCCACTTGCACGTTTTTCTCGTCTGACAAAAAATAGGTTTTTTCACACGCAGTTTTGCTTAACAGCCCAATTTCATTCAAATTATAAACGTCTTGAGCTGCGTAACCACAATATATTTCGGATAATTGTGTTATCCAGCCTGATGCAGTACACATATCTGAGTCAGCGCTTTCGCCAGATTGCCTACCAACACAAGGTTGTGTCTACTGATGAAAGCCTGCAGACAACCGTTTGATGCCTTAAAGTTCGAGTCATTAAATTGTTTCGTGAAGTGCAAGGCTCGAGCAGATAAATGTGCCATCAGGACCATGCCTGTAATGGTATGGAAAAAGGATTGTGCAAAAAATAGAGGAAAACGGCCATTTTTCTTTGCTTTTTTCTTTATTCCAGGGTTTCACATATACCGTTTTGAAATTTTTGTTGAAAATGCAAATTTGGATGAAGGGGAAACGTTTGAACAACATTGACGCCACTGATTTCGGGTAAGAGCCATAGTCTCCAAAACTTTCAACCAGTTGGATTTCCAAAAACATAGACTCTAACCTAGAAGGCTGATAGATCCTGTGGGTGCCAAACATGAGGGGACATTCTTGTTGTTCCTTTTCCAAGTCATCGGTTGTCCGCCCAGGCATTTTCTTCACCCATGCCCAGAAATTGCAAATAATGTTCGGCGAGGAAGTCGGTTGGCTGGTATGTGCAGAATATGACCGAGTCAATGTAAATGGTGTTCGAGTGTGACGTCTTGGAGGCGGAGATTGTTCGCTACGAGTACTCGGCTTCTAACTTCCGAGTGGCTTACATCCACCACACACGAGTGAACGTTCGCAAGCAGCGGTTGTCGAAAGATGGTCGTTAAAGATCTTCTGCGCGAACAGGCCAGGTCTCGCAGCCTTACAGCTGGACCGCACGGACAGGGACACTATCTTTGAGCCTCAGACTGATGTCGCGGAGACGCCACAAATGTCTCAGGGTAGAACGGATACCAATAACTTGGAGGCAACCGAAATGAGACTGATCCCGCGGTGATTAGCGCATGAAGTGAAAGGCACCCTTCTTAAAAATAGGGATAACTAATTCGAAGGCGGATAAAGCGAAATGAATATTCTCAGTTCTAATTTTCACCCAGTATGGGACAAGGAACATCCAAATCCGGTTCATGGTAAAAGCATCACACAAAATTCGAGAGTATCAAATGGTAGCGAGTTATTAGTAAGTTGGATGCGATTGCACAACTCACCTATTTCTTCGTGCGCGACGTTCAGATCACCACTGACTATGACAGGTTTGACAGCGTCTAGTTTTTTCACGTACTGTAGGAAAGCAGGGTCCCATTGATGTTGCCGATAAGGTAACCTTACTAAACCCTGACCGGAGTTGGGAACGTCTGAAAAACAAGCAATTCGGTGCATAAACGTGACGTACATGCAGTGATCAGATAAAACTTTTCATACTCCGCTGTGATGACCCTTCCTTCAACATCATGATTTGACACATTGATACCATAGAAGACATTGATTGGCTCCAATTTGGAGTATAGACCGGTGCCGGCATAACCTTCTTTCTGAGCAGAGGACCAGTATGTCTTATAGCTCGAAAGGTTAGCATCTGCAGGGATTTTTATCAGTGAGCACTTTGTTTCCTGAATTCCTAAAATATCAGGCATCTCTTCTTCGACGTATCCAAGACCACCAGCCTACAATGGCTTAGAGTTAGGATAAATTCTGTGGGCAATACCTTAAGCCAAGCACGCAGGCCGTTCACATTCCATGAGCATATCTTCAAGTTCCACTTGTTAAGACTGGGTGAAATCAGCGAAGGAAGACTACCGGGGTAGGTAGAGCACCAAGAAAACTGTAAATTCTGCAAACGACGCTAAAAGACAAAGATTAAAATACCTTTTTCTCAGTTCCGTTACACTCATCAGATGTCTTGGTGTTCTTCTTGCTATCAGTGGTAGCTCGTGTACGTTTGGATGCTTTTTGTCCTTTGGAATCGTCCGCAAGCTTCGCGGAAGGGCGCTTTCCCATAAGTAGAAAACAAAGTGATCTTTGACGCAGGATCAATTCGGACTGCACACGTAATCACCGGGTAGGGAAACTAACTGAGGTGTTCTTCAAAAAAACCGACGCTAGGGAGAAATATAAAAAACTGTGCGGACAGATATATCTTGTTCATAGTACAAGTACCGGCAACACAATAAAAAAATTTGATGTAAGTTGTAAGAAGATAAGTATGATGAGGCATATGCTTTCAAACCACGCCCGATATACGCCGACCTGAGGATCACGAGCCTGTCGTGTGGTGCGAAGGCGCGGGTCTGAGTAAGCGTAGATGATGAGGCGACCCTCGCAGTATGCGTAGCCCACACGCGACTGTTGGTGGTTACGTGGCAGTGGAGCGTGAGTGCGCAGTACCGACGTACTACTGACACCACATCGGACATACGTATGTAAAAGGCATCTCACGCAATGAAAAAAACGTAAGTGACCATCAAGAGCAGAACGCCGAGGTTCAAAAAAGCACCACACAAACGGAATGAAAGCGACAAAAGCGACGGTACCACCTACGAGAAATGAGTCGGTAAGGTGTGAAGCGTGTTGTGCCGCAAGTAAACCCCACTGTGATTCCTGTTAGTACCACCGGACAGTTAACGGTCCGATTTCCCTCCGCTTCTGGATTGAAATCGGTGTATGGGAAACGAAGGCTCTAAAGTCAGAGAAAAAGGGGTTACGCCGCTGTGAAAATTGTGCCTAGCATTATTTATCACATTGCTCCATTAGTATTCCGTTTCAGTTTTAGTGTTGTAGAGAGCAGAAGTGAAAAGAGTCGTGTCAGCTGCTTCACCTCCCATTCACTGGCTAGATGATGCGTGTCGTTGCTAAATTGTGTTCCCTGAGGAATCATTACAACTGCAACAAACACAGCGGAATCCAGACGTTTTCAGCATGTATTTATCCAACCGCTGTTTGAAACACTTCTATATCTGGACACTGACAACATATTCCGGGAGGCTGTTCCATTGATTTACGATGCGGATGGATAAGATGACGACGGAACGGACATGGGGCCTCCGCGGTTTAAACAGTTTCCAACTGTAGTCGTGTCGAGTTATCTACATTGAGTTGGAAGAACTCTTGCACCTCCGTCCCCAAGTCTCCTATTAAAATGCGTCTAATATGTATCAGATCTCCACGGCGACGACGATAGTCCATAGAGAACAAGTTCACACTTTGAAGTCGAAGTGGATATGACAAATCGCGCAGCACTGATACAGGCTTGGATCCACGCCTCTGAACCTTCGGGATTAAAGCGCACAAACTTTGTGAGAGGATGTATAGCAAGTATTGCCTATTCCAGCACTGAACGGACGTGGGAAGGAAACCGAAGCCTGAAGAGCTCATGCGTCATTTTTGAGAATTAACTTCGTATGAGACAGAGTGCTCTGTTGGCGGATGCGACTTTGCACAACGTGTCCGGGATTGTTTACAAGTTCGGAAATACAACCATACCCAGGTCGTTCTCAGAAACCGGGTTGTTCAGCAGGGAACCACCAATGTGGTAGGCGAAAGCTCTCGAGTACCGACTGGAAGAGCACAGAATTTGTCAAAGTTGATAGGTAACTGCCACTTAACAGAACAGTCTTGCAGCAACTCGAGTGTAAGTTGTAATTTGTCCGAATCTTCAAGCCTAGATACTTCTGACCATAGTTTGAGATTGTCGGTGTAGAGAAAGCAGTCAGTTTGAAGCACCTCTGGAAGATCGTTAATGAAGAGGTTGAAAAGTTCAGAACCAAGGACGGAGCGCTGTGGAACCCAACTAGTCGTGCGAACAGGCCCAGAGAGAACCTCATTAATCTTCACCCTCATGGTACGACCATCCAGGAAATCAGTGCTCCAGAAGGGAACACTGCCGGCCATGCCAATCTTCCGGAGTATGATAAGGGGCCGTTCAGGTGGAATGCTATCAAATGCTTTGCTAAATCAATAAAAACAACATTAAGGCGAGCATCGAAATCCACAAACTGCCTACTCGCGGGCAACAAGTAGGTCGGTGATACAAGAGCATGCCCTCTGGAAACCGTGCTGAGCTGGAGTAATGATGTCAAGCCAGGAGATGAAACTGAAGGGATCTTTTAAAAGTTCTTTCCAATGTCTTGCAAATGATCGACATCAGGCAGATCGGTCTGTAGCACCAGGATCCCTTGATTTCCTCCTTTGTAGATAGGTTTCGCAATACCTACTTTCCAATCAAGCGGAAGTCAACCGGTCTCCAGAGAATGCCGAAACAATTCGCACATTGGTTAGGCAACATAGCCACTGTCTTCAGGACAAGAGGTAATTCACCAGGACCTAGCTAGAAGTTCGGAGTTAATTCGAGAATTCTCAGCACCATATTCGTGGTAATGTCGATGTGCTCCAAGGGAAAGTTACTGAATATCGGGATCTCGGCCGAGTACACTGATGAATATTGCGAGGCAGGAAGACAGGCTTTCCCTTAATCGTCATAGATCCATCATATTGCGACGACAAGGTATGCCACAACCCGTCATAGTAATTTTTCCGGTACGAGAAGAGCTTTTTTAAGTCACTGCAAGATTGCTCAACCAAGTGAGGCTCATACTGTTCCCTCTTCCTGCGTTTTTTCAGTGTACACAAATTGCTGAGCACTTTGTAATCATAATAGTCAGACGCTAATCGTGAGAACTTGAATCTATCCCACAGTTTTCGTTTTCTACCCAGTAGATTCTTAGGTCTCTACCAATTCGAGGATGACCTTTGGAAAAAGATTTGCCAGCAACGGTTAGTAAAAATTCGTCGATAACAGCGATTAATTTGAAGCGAAGAGGGTTCCAAGCAGTATCGAGATTCAACTTCTGAGGAGTACTCCAGCCCATAGCACCCGCGTCCATTTGTAGGCGGAATGGAACGACGCTACAGAAGTTTAAGTGAGGTATACCTCGATACTGAATGATGGGTCGTCTTGTGCATAGAAAAGAAAGCACGTAATGATCAGTTAATCTCTAAAGCAGATATATCGGATGGTTGAGGCACGAACATGAGATGGAGAATGTGCGGCGATTGGCCCGAAATTATCTGAATGGGTGACTAAACATGTTCAGTTAGAGCAACATCAAGCATAGTTTCGAGTAGGCCAGATTCTGAGGCGGGATCACAATAAAGTAAGCCTCAGTTGACGCTGGGGGCATTGAAGTTTCCCATTAGTAAGCAATCTTAGTCGCTGTTGTGTATTTGTATCGAGTCCAGCAATCAGGATCCAGACCAGTGGGCGGGGGGGGGGGCTGTAAACAACACAAACCATGAGCGAATTTCGTCCGTCGTGGATACATCAGTTAGTTAGTTGGTTCAACAACTATGAACCGAGCACCGAAGTGCGGTGGATACAGTTGCCAGAACTCACATCGCAAGGATAATAATAAAAACAACGGTAAGATAGTGAGGTTAAAGGCGAATAGAATGTAAAGAATGGAAGTAAGAAGAAAGCGATTTAACGCAACACAGAATGGGACAAAAATGAACAAGGTGCAAGAAACTGGATGCGAGAATGCCACTGATTGAATGACTGCGCCATGCCTGATACGGTCTCCAACCAATGGTATGGACCATCCCGAGGTTCCCATCTACGAAAACGGCAAGAACCGGCCTGACCAAAATTCAGTCAATTTCTTCATGCCACTATGCCACGTCATGGACTGGCCAACACGCGGTATCACGCAACTTGTTGCGGACAGAGCGTGCAATGTACGCCGAGAAATACGGTCAACGGGCATACGCAGAACATGGCCTAGTCAAGGTATGTATGTAATCTCAACAGACTAGTAACTAGACATAGAGCCAACAAAGCCATGGAAACCAGTGGATAGGAGAGAGCCATTGCGTCATAATCATCGTGGCATGCTAGTTAAGGTGGGTAACACACTTCAGCTAATATGCCGCAAGAAAATGGAACATTTTGACAAAAATACAGAACAAAACATTTTTAGTTTGTTTGTCACACGCCGAGTTTTCTCTTTTTTATCATTTTCAATGTTGGTAGTATTAAACATGTGAATCAATACAACACTGTACACAATTCTTCCACTGATACCGGTTGCGGGCCATATCTTCAAGAGTGCTAAGCCATTGGCTCTCCTCATCTTTGTGTCCCCATCCTGGAAGACGTACGTATCCAACAGCGGCTAGACACGACGTCAGCGATTTCATGTGCTGCCGCCAAGTGGAGGGCTGACCACCACGCGGTCGCTTCCAGCCAGTTCCTTGACGAGTGATTAGAGCGCGACCGGG
Source organism: Dicrocoelium dendriticum (assembly GCA_944474145.2). Classification (NCBI taxonomy): domain Eukaryota; kingdom Metazoa; phylum Platyhelminthes; class Trematoda; order Plagiorchiida; family Dicrocoeliidae; genus Dicrocoelium; species Dicrocoelium dendriticum. Next base: position 56,752,062 of record OX104062.1, on the reverse strand, counting down.
TAGACGCTCAGGTGCCATGCGTAGGACATGACCGAGCCATCTTAACTGGCGCAACACAACCAGTTTGTTGAAGGAAATGCATTCCCCAAGATGCGACGTCGAACGTCATTACTATGAACTCGATGTTGCCACCGAACACGAGCGATCCTCCTTAAGCAACCGTTATCGAACGCAGAAAGACGACGCATGTCTTCCACGCGAATCGGCCAGGACTCGCTCCCATACAACAATACTGAGCGAACTGATGCGCTGTAAATGCGGCCCTTTAGTGAGAATGAGACGTCACGACGACGCCACAAGTGCCTCAGATTGACAAATGCTGATCGAGCTTTAGCGATACGAAGCGAAACTTCTTTGTTTATAGTGCCGTCAGCGGAAACACAGCTCCCAATGTAGACGAAACTATCTACCTGTTCCCTAGCCAAGGTAAGCGATTACGATTCCGCAAATACTCCAGTGTGGCACTAAAAGACTACCTACCAAAACCAACTGGCCGGCCACAGCTTTGCTCACCCGGTGTTCCCATTAAAAGTGAATAATACTCCGCAAGCACCGGAGATCAAAGACGGCCAAGTGTTGGATGTCTTCACAACGAACTGACCAGGTCTCTGATCGATACAATAAGACCGGCCTCAACGCAGCGTTCTACACCCTACCTTGCACCGACAGGCTGATATCACACCGTCTTCATAGATGATTGAGTGTGTGTGGAAAGTCACATGGGCCTTGCTGGTACACGAAGTAACTTCCACAGTGATGTGATCAACAGAGGCGACACGGCTACCAAGGTAAGTGAACCGATCTACCAGTTCCGATGGTTGTTCAGTGATAGCTAGAACCGGTGTGTCGGACCGGCCCTGAAGCAGCATTTTGCCCTTAAAATGAAAAGCAGATGCCGAAGTGTGCGGCGCAACGCATCAGTTTATCCAGTAGGGTGTACACAGCCACTGCGTCGGATCCAAGACGTGCCATGTCGTCCGCATACTCCAGGTTTGTCAGTCGGTCACCTGATAAAAATTCCACTCTGGAAGTCAGAAAGAAAGGAGACACTCATGATCAGTACGTCAAAGTTGAAGAGGAAAGGAGATATCGGACAAACCCGGAAAACCCTACTTGTTGTAGAAAAACTCAGGAGATCATCATCATCATCATACACGATAGATGCAGGTGGAAAACACCTCAGCTATTGTGCCGCAATACAAAAGGCAAGAAAAGACAACAGAGGCACGCCGGCTGAGTCCTCAGTAACGGATAAACATGGTTCCGGAGAGTTAACAACCGGCTATCATGCCGCAAAAAGAGAGTAATATTACGCCTAGCGAATGAGATCGTGATTGGAGAGAAAGGCTAGGCAGAAGAAAGATGGACACAGGAACTCACAACACAAACACTATTGGGGTCGGCTCCTAGCCATATCAGCAACTGTACCCAACCAAACGTCGGCCGGTGGCCGAGTGGTTGGTACGTTTGCTTTTCAACCATAAGGTCACCGGTTCGAATCCGCGTAGGGGTGGGCGTCCTCGCGGTATACTCAGCCCGCGCGCGACTGGTGGTGGTCGCGCGGCAGCGAAGCGCCGTTACGGCGTATAAGCTGACACATTTCATTTCATTTTCACCCAACCAAACGTGTTCATTGTCCTTGCGATCCCAGCCAGGCAGTCGCGATGCACCATCCGAAGCCAACTTCGAAGTGAGGCCTTTATTTCTCCCGATCAAGTCAGCCCTTGGTCTCCTCTCCTTCACTATCAACCGCACGAGCGGCGCGAAAACAATGCACGTCGCGGGAGTCGGTGTGCTGACATGCGCAACACTTGGCTCAGACATCGAAGCCTGGTGCGTGATATGGTGCTGAGCGGTTCACTCGCTCTTCCTGCACCAAATACGCGACGCCGAACACGCTTATTTCTCACGCGATGCTCACACCAGACATGAGCTAAGCTGTGAAGATCGAACGTGACCAGCCTATTTATGTCTGTCGACGTGATGGCCCAGGTTTCACAACCGTATAAGAGGGTTGAACGGGCGGCTGCATTATAAACTCTGCCCATCAGGGAGAGAGTAATGTCGCGTCTGCGCCACACGTGGCGGAGATTGGGAAAAGCACCTCCAACTTACGCTATACGGTTCGTAATCTCAGCTTCGATCCGAAGGGCGCTAATATAGCTGCCCAGATACTTGAATTCCTGAATGACTTCTAGCTGATCACCACCAAGGGTCAGCGCAGGGATGGTTCCTGCCAATCTTAGAGAGGAATCTTGCATTTCGATGGAGCAAAACATATCCCAAAACGATAGACAGCTAGTGCAGCCTGGCATGTTTGGACGCCGTCACATATGAAGGCAATGTCGTCCGCATACTCCATGTCGTGTCCAGCGAAAGCTGTCTCCATGACTCCATCAGTAGCGTGACAGCGGGCAACCTTGTCTCACATCGCTGGAAATACTGAAGGACGGCGACAGTTTGCCTTAAACCTACACTCCGCCCGAACTCTGCGCGTACAGCGCTTTGATAATGTTTACATACTTATCGGACACACCTTTTCTCAGCAGACAGTCCCAAAAGGGCACATCGATCCACCGAGTCGAAGGCACCTTTGATATCGAGAAACATGACGATGGTGAGTAGCCAATAAACATGGCGATGCTCCAACAATTGATGCAAAGCGAAGGCATAGTCGATCCAGCCACGATTTCGATGAAACCCGGCTTGCTCTTCGTGGATGTGGCCTTCATCACCGCCAGTCGGTCTGTGGAGAACGACAGAGGCAAGTAATTTAGAGGCAAATGAGATCAGACTGATTCTTCTATGGTTGCCGCATTCCGAACGGGAGCCACTCCTGAAAATTGGGACTGTGACGGAGTGGCTCCAGTCTGTCGGGACAGTTTCCTGTTCCCAAAGTTCTATTAGCAACTCGTATAAATCATCCACAAGAGCAGATCCTCCGAATTTGTAGAGAGCTGGGGGAATTCTATCTGCACCAGCGGCCTTATGCTATTTCAACAGTCTGATCTCACGTTCAACTACTGCGCGTGAGGGCGGATCTAAGGAGACGGCCCATGGAGAAGGGCACTCAATGCCCGAAAGAGTAACCGATAACTCAGATTGGTTAAACTGCCTTGCAAAGTGTTCGGCCCAACGTTCCAAGCGTTTTGACAAACTGTGGATCGGCTGCCTACTCCTGTCGCGTATTGTCTCGTTAACAACAGGTCTTCTGTTGCCTATTTCCCGTAGCAGACGGAATAAATTACGAGGATTACCAACGGCAGCGGCTGTTTCCATCTCCGATGCACGATGAGACCACCAGGCTTCGCGGTCTCTTCACGCTAGCATGCAGATTTGCCCCGAGATTTTTGCGAGCCATTGTATTCGCTTCCAGTGGGAATACGTCGGCGAGCATCCATAAGTTCCAGAGACTTTGTGGAGACTTAATGTCTAGGTTGGGAATTTGATTTGCAACAAGACATGCCCGCTGATAGTAACGTTTGACGAATATGCGACCAATAATCCTCGACAGTGTTCAGGGAACGCTTACTCACGCCAGATGCCAGTGTAGTTTGATACGCATTCAGAACACCCGGCTTCGCCAGCTAACTGGTGTCAATGCGCTCGCAGCCTCTAGACATATCAGCACAGACCGATTGCACTGATGACATAGTAGCCTACATATGTCTCTTAGCACTAGCAGCAATGATATAGGTCCCGAAACCTCTATACTTATCAGCACAGACCTGGCGCACTGCACTGTTGCATTGAGAGCACCAAAAATGTCCGTCAAGAGGCATCTATAGCTAGATGTTTAAAAGCACTGGGACGATGCGGATATGATTCCATACATATAGTAACGGAACTGTCAAGAAACGCATGTGCACAGATAACATTTCCGGAAACGTTGTCGTTCAGACCCATTCAAAGTGCTCACACAAATGTGCCGGACACGTCATATGCGTCACGTCAACACAGCGGATCACTAAGGAGCGTGGGGTAAAAGTAATGTACCTAAAGGAAAACCTTGTGTACAAGGAATACATGGGCTTTGAGGCCCAGTTAAACAGCAATTGGGTCGTTCCTGCGAGGATTACAGAGCCACCGTCCGCTTCATTTGTTGAAGGTTCCAATCAGTTGCATTGGGTTGGCAAGGGGGAAGCACACGGAAACGAAACAAGAGGTGGCCCTAAGAAGAAGGGCCAAGTTTGCGTTCTCACAGGCTAGCCTTTAAGCAGTTAGGCAAAGTCGTAATCATCGGCTGCAGTGGTTTAATGACAATGGCACAGGACTTACTGTCTGGCAAGCAAATCATGAAAGTCCTCCTTAAAACGGTTGTCTTTCCAGCAAACGGTTCATTTGCAGTGGAATCCAGATCTACACTGAGGAGGATGCAGGTAACAATATATTATGACATACTCAAACGCAGGTTTGCAGATAGGCTGCAGCTCCGCCGAGGTGTTCGTGTCATTTTGTAAGCGCATAGGCATACCGGGTGCGTTGTCCGTACTCTGTGACACATATGCATAGCTGCAACAGGGTACCGCGTCACAAACATCCGAAGTGTCTGAGCGGAGGTGAATAGCTATTTAAAAGCGCTTGCCTTCGTATGCAGGGGAAGTAGATGGGGTGGATGATATCGTTATATTCGGAGTTGGTGTACGGCGCGAAGCCGAAACTAAATTACTTGATTTCAACTCACGTATGTTACTGCTATGTGACGGCTTCTTGGTAAGTGTAACTGCTGCTATGTCCCTGGAGCAAACTTTGCAACCGTTGATTTTGTTCTCCACCAAGCACTCACAGTGGTACAGTAGCCGGTTGTGCACGCAATGAGCGCCCGTACCTGCAACCGGTTCACCGCACGCGAAGCAAAATGTAGTCAACGTACCGGCTTTGTGCCACCGCGGTTGCTTACTCGATGGTTGGCAGTGTGGCTTATCACTTACGACGGACGCACCTGGTGCTACCTCTATAAGCTCATCTGTTTGTTTAATGAGGCTATCGATGAACCCCGATACCGCACTGGGGTTCACGTCTTCCAGGCACTTAAGCCGAGCAAGCAGTTTTGCTACGTTGGAATTGGGCTGCCTTGAGGTCGCTACCTTCAAAGTCCGAAGCAACATGGAATCCTCCGGCATGTTGTAATTCGCTAACTATCGACTACGGATAGGTATGCTTTCTAAAACGGGAATGAAAACATCCGATGTTTTACCCGCCGGATGTTGATTTTCCTTATATAACATCAGTAAATAGACGTATGGTAGCCACATGTGCCCGTAAAATGCGCAAGTGCACGTGCCATTCGCGCAGTCGATGTCATATCGATGGGGGTGATCTTGAACCACAAACTGTGGAAGTAGAAACATAAAATATGGCGTACCAGCCCCGCTCCAATGTCTGAGTACACGGCACCGAAATTCGGTGTTGCCAGATGACGCATAACCAGGGTGCCAGCGTACGTTGTTAGACGGCCTATCAGCATCTGCACGTAGGCGTTACCTTCATCTTCAAACACCTGGTGTCGGTCACAGAAGTATGTACACTACATCTGAAATTCTTTCATTAGAACCTCAGACAGCTTTCACACTTTACTCACAGCCACAGCAAGGCGGTAGGAAGCACGGGTTCTTTTCTTCAATCTAAGGTTGGTATTCTCGACACGGTTGTTTTTGGTGTTCCCAAAATGCACCAATCCCGCTTGAGCGTAGTTCGCCCACGACCGCTTGATGAACATCCAGTGGGATGTTAGATACCGTACAAACTGAGGATCCGTCTTCTAAAGTAGGCTAAGATCCTACTGGAACCTAGAACAGTGTGAATGTCGGAAAAGTAGCATACTCGGTCTCTGTATCAATTGTAGCCATCTGGTGAAATAAATGACGTGTGCGGAAGCTATTAGGACGGAATAAAACAATTCGCTTAACTCACGTGCTTTCGAACGGCCTCGCGGATATGAAAGTAGCACAGCAGAATGTCACACTGGAATACTGCTTGTGCTGCGCGGATTTGAGTAGCCATTTTATCCATAACGAAAGTTCGTACGGAGAAATCATGGCCCATGGCATCACGAAATAAATCAAATAATTTCACTAACGATTTGAATGTTTCCTTACGCACAAACCCATAAACATCTGGTCGGCCGTAACTCATGCTGTCTGTTACTAAGATCTGGTACGACTTGAAACTGTAGCGAAATTTAACGACGAATGTCATACGCACCCAAGGTGGTTTGTACCATGCATTGCATCCACGCACACAACGTGTGGAAATCGCCGAAACATTTGAACTTGCTGATTACGAGCCAAGCACACATGCGTAAGTAAGCCTTTTTCAGAAATGGTTTACACGAAACCATCCTGTTCCATACTCTGAAGGGCCTGCCGCAAATTGACTAGCAATAATAACATGACATTTTTACCTACATGACACGGGCGAGCGCACCCTGCGGCGTACCGTACGGACGTCGTCGCTGATGACGTGTTTCCCGAATGCATTCTCGAATTCTCGCCCGTGTCACGTAGTTGAGATTTCATGTTATTATTGTTAGTCAATTTGCGGCAGGCCCTTCAGAGAATGGAACAGGATGGTTTCGTGCAAAACCATTTCTGAAAAATGCTTACTTACGCATGTGTGCTTGGCTCGTAATCAGCAAGTTCAAATGTTTCGGCGATTTCCACACGTTGTGTGCGTAGGTGCAATGCATGGTACAAACCACCTTGGGTGCGTATGACATTCGTCGTTAAATTTCGCTACAGTTTCAAGTCGTACCAGTTCTTAGTAACAGACAGCATGAGTTACGGCCGACCAGATGTTCATGGGTTTGTGCGTAAGGAAACATTCAAATCGTTAGTGAAATTATTTGATTTATTTTGTGATGCCATGGGCCATGATTTCTCCGTACGAACTTTCGTTATGGATAAAATGGCTACTCAAATCCGCGCAGCACAAGCAGTATTCCAGTGTGACATTCTGTTGTGCTACTTCCATAGCCGCGAGGCCGTTCGAAAGCACGTGAGTTAAGCGAATTGTTTTATTCCGTTCTAATAGCTTCCGCACACGTTATTTATTTCACCGGATGGCTACAATTGATACAGAGACCGAGTATGCTACTTTTCCGACATTCACACTGTTCTAGGTTCCAGTAGGATCTTAGCCTACTTTAGAAGACGGATCCTCAGTTTGTACGGTATCTAACATCCCACTGGATGTTCATCAAGCGGTCGTGGGCGAACTACGCTCAAGCGGGATTGGTGTATTTTGGGAACACCAAAAACAACCGTGTCGAGAATACCAATCTTAGGTTGAAGAAAAGAACCCGTGCTTCCTACCGCCTTGCTGTGGCTGTGAGTAAAGTGTGAAAACTGTCTGAGGTTCTAATGAAAGAATTTCAGATGCAGTGTACATACTTCTGTGACCGACACCAGGTGTTTGAAGATGAAGGTAACGCCTACGTGCAGATGCTGATAGGCCGTCTAACAACGTACGCTGGCACCCTGGTTATGCGTCATCTGGCAACACCGAATTTCGGTGCCGTGTACTCAGACATTGGAGCGGGGCTGGTATGCCATATTTTATGTTTCTACTTCCACAGTTTGTGGTTCAAGATCAACCCCATCGATATGACATCGACTGCGCAAATGGCACGTGCACTTGCGCATTTTACGGGCACATGTGGCTACCGTACGTCTATTTACTGGTGTTATGTAAGGAAAATCAACATCCGGCGGGTAAAACATCGAATTTTTTCATTCCCTTTTTAGAAAACATACCTATCCGTAGTCGATGGTTAGCGAATTACAACATGCCGGAGGATTCCATGTTGCTTCGGACTCTAAAGGTAGCGACCTCAAGGCAGCCCAATTCCAACGTAGCAAAACTGCTTGCTCGGCTTAAGTGCCTGGAAGACGTGAACCCCAGTGCGGTATCGGGGTTCATCGATAGCCTCATTAAACAAACAGATGAGCTTATAGACGTAGCACTAGGTGCGTCCGTCGTAAGTGATAAGCCACACTGCCAACCATCGCGTAAGCAACCGCGGTGGCACAAAGCCGGTACGTTGACTACATTTTGCTTCGCTTGCGGTGAACCGGTTGCAGGTACGGGCGCTCATTGCGTGCACAACCGGCTACTGTACCACTGTGAGTGCTTGGTGGAGAACAAAATCGATGGTTGCAAAGTTTGCTCCAGGGACATAGCAGCAGTTACACTTACCAAGAAGCCGTCACATAGCAGTAACATACGTGAGTTGAAATCAAGTAATTTAGTTTCGGCTTCGCGCCGTACACCAACTCCGAATATAACGATATCATCCACCCCATCTACTTCCCCTGCATACGAAGGCAAGCGCTTTTAAATAGCTATTCACCTCCGCTCAGACACTTCGGATGTTTGTGACGCGGTACCCTGTTGCAGCTATGCATATGTATCACAGAGTACGGACAACGCAACCGGTATGCCTATGCGCTTACAAAATGACACGAACACCTCGGCGGAGCTGCAGCCTATCTGCAAACCTGCGTTTGAGTATGTCATAATATATTGTTACCTGCATCCTCCTCAGTGTAGATCTGGATTCCACTGCAAATGAACCGTTTGCTGGAAAGACAACCGTTTTAAGGAGGACTTTCATGATTTGCTTGCCAGACAGTAAGTCCTGTGCCATTGTCATTAAACCACTGCAGCCGATGATTACGACTTTGCCTAACTGCTTAAAGGCTAGCCTGTGAGAACGCAAACTTGGCCCTTCTTCTTAGGGCCACCTCTTGTTTCGTTTCCGTGTGCTTCCCCCTTGCCAACCCAATGCAACTGATTGGAACCTTCAACAAATGAAGCGGACGGTGGCTCTGTAATCCTCGCAGGAATGACCCAATTGCTGTTTAACTGGGCCTCAAAGCCCATGTATTCCTTGTTCATAATGTTTTCCTTTAGGTACATTACTTTTACCCCACGCTTTAGTGATCCGCTGTGTTGACGTGACGCATATGACGTGTCCGGCACATTTGCGTGAGCACTTTGAATGGGTCTGAACGACAACGTTTCCGGAAATGTTATCTGTGCACATGCGTTTCTTGACAGTTCCGTTACTATATGTATGGAATCATATCCGCATCGTCCCAGTGCTTTTAAACATCTAGCTATAGATGCCTCTTGACGGACATTTTTGGTGCTCTCAATGCAACAGGTCTGTGCAGATACGTATAGAGGCTCCGAGACCTACATCATTGCTGCTAGTGCTACGAGAGCTATGTAGGCTACTATGTCATCAGTGCACCAGGTCTGTGCTGATATGTATAGAGGCTCCGAGCGCACTGACACCAGTTAGCTGGCGAAGCCGGGTGTTCTGAATGCGTATCAAACTACACTGGCATCTGGCGTGAGTAAGCCTTCCCTGAACACTGTCGAGGATTATTGGTCGCATATTCGTCAAACGTTACTATCAGCGGGCATGTCTTGTGACAAATCAAATTCCCAACCTAGAATTTAGGTCTCCACAAAGTCTCTGGAACTTATGGATGCTCGCCGACGTATTCCCACTGGAAGCTAGTACAATGGCTCGCAAAAATCTCGGGCAAATCTGCATGCTAGCGTGAAGAGACCGCGAAGCCTGGTGGTCTCATCGTGCATCGGAGATGGAAACAGCCGCTGCCGTTGGTAATCCTCGTAATTTATTCCGTCTGCCACGGGAAATAGGCAACAGAAGACCTGTTGTTAACGAGACAATACGCGACAGGAGTAGGCAGCCGATCCACAGTTTGTCAAAACGCTTGGAACGTTGGGCCGAACACTTTGCAAGGCAGTTTAACCAATCTGAGTTATCGGTTACTCTTTCGGGCATTGAGTGCCCTTCTCCATGGGCCGTCTCCTTAGATCCGCCCTCACGCGCAGTAGTTGAACGTGAGATCAGACTGTTGAGATAGCATAAGGCCGCTGGTGCAGATAGAATTCCCCCAGCTCTACAAATTCGGAGGATCTGCTCTTGTGGGTGATTTATACGAGTTGCTAATAGAACTTTGGGAACAGGAAACTGTCCCGACAGACTGGAGCCACTCCGTCACAGTCCCAATTTTCAGGAGTGGCTCCCGTTCGGAATGCGGCAACCATAGAAGAATCAGTCTGATCTCATTTGCCTCTAAATTACTTGCCTCTGTCGTTCTCCACAGACCGACTGGCGGTGATGAAGGCCACATCCACGAAGAGCAAGCCGGGTTTCATCGAAATCGTGGCTGGATCGACTATGCCTTCGCTTTGCATCAATTGTTGGAGCATCGCCATGTTTATTGGCTACTCACCATCGTCATGTTTCTCGATATCAAAGGTGCCTTCGATTCGATGGATCGATGTGCCCTTTGGGACTGTCTGCTGAGAAAAGGTGTGTCCGATAAATATGTAAACATTATCAAAGCGCTGTACGCGCAGAGTTCGGGAAGAGTGAGGGTTTATGGCAGTGTCGCCGTCCTTCAGTATCTCGAGCGGTGTGAGACAAGGTTGCCCCCTGTCACGCTACTGATGGAGTCATGGAGACAGCTTTCGCTGGACACGACATGGAGTATGCGGACGACATTGCCTTCATATGTGACGGCGTCCAAACATGCCAGGCTGCACTAGCCGTCTATCGTTTTGGGATATGTTTTGCTCCATCGAAATGCAAGATTCCTCTCTAAGATTGGCAGGAACCATCCCTGCGCTGACCCTTGGTGGTGATCAGCTAGAAGTCATTCAGGAATTCAAGTATCGGGGCAGCTATATTAGCGCCCTTCGGATCGAAGCTGAGATTACGAACCGTATAGCGTAAGTTGGAGGTGCTTTTCCCAATCTCCGCCACGTGTGGCGCAGATGCGACATTACTCTCTCCCTGATGGACAGAGTTTATAATGCAGCCGCCCGTTCAACCCTCTTATACGGTTGTGAAACCTGGGCCATCACGTCGACAGACATAAATAGGCTGGTCACGTTCGATCTTCACAGCTTAGCTCATGTCTGGTGTGAGCATCGCGTGAGAAATACGCGTGTTCGGCGTCGCGTATTTGGTGCAGGAAGAGCGAGTGAACCGCTCAGCACCATATCACGCACCAGGCTTCGATGTCTGAGCCAAGTGTTGCGCATGTCAGCACACCGACTCCCGCGACGTGCATTGTTTTCGCGCCGCTCGTGCGGTTGATAGTGAAGCAGAGGAGACCAAGGGCTGACTTGATCGGGAGAAATAAAGGCCTCACTTCGAAGTTGGCTTCGGATGATGCATCGCGACTGCCTGGCTGGGATCGCAAGGACAATGAACACGTTTGGTTGGGTGAAAATGAAATGAAATTTGTCAGCTTATACGCCGTAACGGCGCTTCGCTGCCGCGCGACCACCACCAGTCGCGCGCGGGCTGAGTATACCGCGAGGACGCCCACCCCTACGCGGATTCGAACCGGTGACCTTATGGTTGAAAAACAAACGTACCAACCACTCGGTCACCGGCCGACGTTTGGTTGGGTACAGTTGCTGATATGGCTAGGAGCCGACCCCAATAGTGTTTGTGTTGTGAGTTCCTGTGTCTATCTTTCCTGCCTAGCATTTCTCTCCAATCACGATCTCATTCGCTAGGCGTTATATTACTCTCTTTTTACGGCATGATAGCCGGTTGTTAACTCTCCGGAACCATGTTTATCCGTTACTGAGGACTCAGCCGGCGTGCCTCTGTTGTCTTTTCTTGCCTTTTGTATTGCGGCACAATAGCTGAGGTGTTTTCCACCTGCATCTATCGTGTATGATGATGATGATGATCTCCTGAGTTTTTCTACGACAAGTAGGGTTTTCCGGGTTTGTCCGATATCTCCTTTCCTCTTCAACTTTGACGTACTGATCATGAGTGTCTCCTTTCTTTCTGACTTCCAGAGTGGAATTTTTATCAGGTGACCGACTGACAAACCTGGAGTATGCGGACGACATGGCACGTCTTGGATCCGACGCAGTGGCTGTGTACACCCTACTGGATAAACTGATGCGTTGCGCCGCACACTTCGGCATCTGCTTTTCATTTTAAGGGCAAAATGCTGCTTTAGGGCCGGTCCGACACACCGGTTCTAGCTATCACTGAACAACCATCGGAACTGGTAGATCGGTTCACTTACCTTGGTAGCCGTGTCGCCTCTGTTGATCACATCACTGTGGAAGTTACTTCGTGTACCAGCAAGGCCCATGTGACTTTCCACACACACTCAATCATCTATGGAGACGGTGTGATATCAGCCTGTCGATGCAAGGTAGGGTGTAGAACGCTGCGTTGAGGCCGGTCTTATTGTATCGATCAGAGACCTGGTCAGTTCGTTGTGAAGACATCCAACACTTGGCCGTCTTTGATCTCCGGTGCTTGCGGAGTATTATTCACTTTTAATGGGAACACCGGGTGAGCAAAGCTGTGGCCGGCCAGTTGGTTTTGGTAGGTAGTCTTTTAGTGCCACACTGGAGTATTTGCGGAATCGTAATCGCTTACCTTGGCTAGGGAACAGGTAGATAGTTTCGTCTACATTGGGAGCTGTGTTTCCGCTGACGGCACTATAAACAAAGAAGTTTCGCTTCGTATCGCTAAAGCTCGATCAGCATTTGTCAATATGAGGCACTTGTGGCGTCGTCGTGACGTCTCATTCTCACTAAAGGGCCGCATTTACAGCGCATCAGTTCGCTCAGTATTGTTGTATGGGAGCGAGTCCTGGCCGATTCGCGTGGAAGACATGCGTCGTCTTTCTGCGTTCGATAACGGTTGCTTAAGGAGGATCGCTCGTGTTCGGTGGCAACATCGAGTTCATAGTAATGACGTTCGACGTCGCATCTTGGGGAATGCATTTCCTTCAACAAACTGGTTTTGTTGCGCCAGTTAAGATGGCTCGGTCATGTCCTTCGCATGGCACCTGATCGTCTACCGCGTCGCGCTCTATTCACTCGTCAGGGACCTGGCTGGAAGCGACCGCGTGGTGGTCAACCTTCCACTTGGCGGCAGTACATGAAATTGCTGACGTCGCGTCTAGCCGCTGTTGGATCCGTACGTCTTCCAGGATGGGGACCCAAAGATGAGGAGTGCCAATGGCTTAGCACTCTTGAAGACATGGCCCGCAACCGGAATCAGTGGAAGAATTGTGTACAGTGTTATATTGATTCACATGTTTAATACTACCAACATTGAAAATGATAAAAAAGAGGAAACTCGGCGTGTGACAAACAAACTAAAAATGTTTTGTTCTGTATTTTCGTAAAAATGTTCCATTTTCTTGCTGCATATTAGCTGAAGTGTGTTACCCACCTTAACTAGCATGCCACGATGATTATGACGCAATGACTCTCTCCTATCCACTGATTTCTATGGCTTTGTTGGCTCTATGTCTAGTTACTAGTCTGTTGAGATTACATACATACCTTGACTAGGCCATGTTCTGCGTATGCCCGTTGACCGTATTTCTCGGCGTACATTGCACGCTCTGTCCGCAACAAGTTGCGTGATACCGCGTGTTGGCCAGTCCATGACGTGGCATAGTGGCATGAAGAAATTGACTGAATTTTGGTCAGGCCGGTGCTTGCCGTTTTCGTAGATGGGAACCTCAGGATGGTCCATACCATTGGTTGGAGACCGTATCAGGCATGGCGCAGTCATTCAATCAGTGGCATTCTCGCATCCAGTTTCTTGCACCTTGTTCATTTTTGTCCCATTCTGTGTTGCGTTAAATCGCTTTCTTACTTCCATTCTTTACATTCTATTCGCCTTTAACCTCACTATCTTACCGTTGTTTTTATTATTATTCTTGCGACGTGAGTTTTGGCAACTGTATCCACCGCACTTCGGTGCTCGGTTCATAGTTGTTGAACCAACTAACTAACTGATGTATCCACGACGGACGAAATTCGCTCATGGTTTGTGTTGTTTACAGCCCCCCCGCCCACTGGTCTGGATCCTGATTGCTGGACTCGATACAAATACACAACAGCGACTAAGATTGCTTACTAATGGGAAACTTCAATGCCCCCAGCGTCAACTGAGGCTTACTTTATTGTGATCCCGCCTCAGAATCTGGCCTACTCGAAACTATGCTTGATGTTGCTCTAACTGAACATGTCTAGTCACTCATTCAGATAATTTCGGGCCAATCGCCGCACATTCTCCATCTCATGTTCGTGCCTCAACCATCCGATATATCTGCTTTAGAGGTTAACTGATCATTACGTGCTTTCTTTTCTATGCACAAGACGACCCATCATTCAGTATCGAGGTATACCTCACTTAAACTTCTGTAGCGTCGTTCCATTCCGCCTACAAATGGACGCGGGTGCTATGGGCTGGAGTACTCCTCAGAAGTTGAATCTCGATACTGCTTGGAACCCTCTTCGCTTCAAATTAATCTCTGTTATCGACGAATTTTTACTAACCGTTGCTGGCAAATCTTTTTCCAAAGGTCATCCTCGAATTGGTAGAGACCTAAGAATCTACTGGGTAGAAAACGAAAACTGTGGGATAGATTCAAGTTCTCATGATTAGCGTCTGACTATTATGATTACAAAGTGCTCAGCAATTTGTGTACACTGAAAAAACGCAGGAAGAGGGAACAGTATGAGCCTCACTTGGTTGAGCAATCTTGCAGTGACTTAAAAAAGCTCTTCTCGTACCCGGAAAAATTACTATGACGGGTTGTGGCATACCTTGTCGTCGCAATATGATGGATCTATGACGATTAAGGGAAAGCCTGTCTTCCTGCCTCGCAATATTCATCAGTGTACTCGGCCGAGATCCCGATATTCAGTAACTTTCCCTTGGAGCACATCGACATTACCACGAACATGGTGCTGAGAATGCTCGAATTAACTCCGAACTTCTAGCTAGGTCCTGGTGAATTACCTCTTTTGTCCTGAAGACAGTGGCTATGTTGCCTAACCAATGTGCGAATTGTTTCGGCATTCTCTGGAGACCGGTTGACTTCCGCTTGATTTGAAAGTAGGTATTGCGAAACCTATCTACAAAGGAGGAAATCAAGGGATCCTTGTGCTACAGACCGATCTGCCTGATGTCGATCATTTGCAAGACAGTGGAAAGAACTTTTAAAATATCCCTTCAATTTCATCTCCTGGCTTGACATCATTACTCCAGCTCAGCACGGTTTCCAGAGGGCATGCTCTTGTATCACTGACTTACTTGTTGCCCGCGAGTAGGCAGTTTGTGGATTTCGATGCTCGCCTTAATGTTGTTTTTATTGATTTAGCAAAGCATTTGATAGCATTCCACCTGAACGGCTCCTTGTCATACTCCGAAAGATTGGCATGGCCGGCAGTGTTCCCTTCTGGAGCACTGATTTCCTGGATGGTCGTACCATGAGGGTGAAGATTAATGAGGTTCTCTCTGGGCCTGTTCGCACGACTAGTTGGGTTCCACAGCGCTGCGTCCTTGGTTCTGAACTTTTCAACCTCTTCATTAACGATCTTCCAGAAGTGCTTCAAACTGACTGCCTGCTCTTCACCGATAATCTCAAACTATGGTCATTGGTACCTAAGCTCGAAGATTCGGACAAATTACAACTGATGCTTTATTTGTTGCGCGACTGGTCTGTTAAGTGGCGGTTACCCATCACTGCGATAAATTCTGTGCTCTTCCAATCGGTTCTCGAGAACTTTTCTTCGCCTACCACATTGGTGGTTCCCTGCTGAGCAACGCACTTTCTGAGGACAACCTGGATATGATTGTATCTCCGAACTTGTAAACAACCCCGGACACATTGCGCAAAGTCACATCCGCCGACAGAGCACTCTGTCTCATACGAAGGTCATTCTCAAAAATGACGCCTAAGCTCTTCAGGCTTCGGTCTCCTTCCCACGTCTGTCCATTGCTGGAACAGGGACTACTTGCTATACATCCTCTCACAATGTTTGTGTACGCTTTAATCCCGAAGATTCAGAGGCGTGGATTCAAGTCTGTATCAGTGCTGCGTGATTTGTCATATCCCCTTCCACTTCAAAGTGTAAACTTGTTCTCTATGGACTATCTTTGTCGCCGTGGTGATCTGACATACACTAGACGCATTTTAATAGGACACTTGGGGACGGAGGTGCAATAGTTATTCCAACTCAATGTAGATAACTCGACACGGCTACAGTTGGAAACTGTTTAAACCGCGGAAGCCCCATGTCCTTTCCGATGTCACCTTATCCACCCGGCTCGTGAATCATTGGAACAACCTCTCGGAATATGTTGTCAGTGTCCAGACAGAGAAGTGTTTCAAACAGCGGTTGGATAAATACATGCTGCAAGCGCCTGGATTCCGCTGTTTTTGTTGCAGTTGTAGTGATCCCACAGGGAACACAATTTAACCACGACACGCATCATCTAGCCAGTGAATGGGAGGTGAAACAGCTTACACGACTCTTTTTGCTTTTGCTGTCTACAACACTAAAACTATGAAACGGAATAATAATGAAGCAATGTGATAAATAACGCTAGGCACGATTTTCACACCTGCATAACTCCTTTTTCTCTGACTTTAGAGACTTCGTTTCCCATTCACCGATTTCAATCCAGAAGCGGAGGGAAATCGGATCGTTAACTGTCCGGTGGTACTATCAGGAATCACAGTGAGGATTTACTCGCGGCACAACACGCTCCACACCTTACCGACTCATTTCTCGTAGGTGGTACCCTCGCTTTTGTCACTTTCAATCCGTTTGTGTGGTGCCTTTTTGAATTGGCGTTCTGCTCTTGATGGTCACTTACGTTTTCACTGCCTGAGATGTTTTGTACATACGTATATCGGATGTGGTGTCAGTAGTACGTCGGTACTGCGTACTGACGCTCCACTGCTCCGTAACCACAAAGTCACGCGTGGGCTACCCATATTGCGAGGGTAGCCTCATCATCTACGCGCCTTCAGACCACACGACAGGCTCGTGATCCTCTAGGCTACAGACCGGCGTATATTTATCTTCTTACAACTTACATCAAATTTTTTTATTGTGTTGCCGGTACTTGTGCTATGAACGTGCTTGATCTGTCCACACACTTTTTTATATTGCTCCCTAGCGTCGGTTTTTTTAAGAACACACCAGAGTTAGTTTCCCTACCCGGTGATTACGTGTGCAGTCCGAATTGATCCTGCGTCAAAGATCACTTTGTTTTCTACTTATGGGAAAGCGCACTTCCGCGAAGCTTGCGGACGATCCCAAAGGACAAAAAGCTTCCAAACGTACACGAGCTACCACTGATAGCAAGAAGAACACCAAGACACCTGATGAGTGTAACGGAACTGAGAAAAAGGTATTTTAATCTTTGTCTTTTAGCATCGTTTGCAGAATTTTCAGTTTTCATGGTGCTCTACCTACCCCGGTAGTCTTCCCTCGCTGATTTCACCCAGTCTTAACAAGTGGAACTTGAAGATATGCTCATGGAATGTGAACGGCCTGCGTGCTTGGCTTAAGGTATTGCCCACAGGATTTGTTCTAACTCTAAGCCATTGTAGTCTGGTGGTCTTGGATACGTCGAAGAAGAGACGCCCGATATTTTAGGAATTCAGGAAACAAAGTGCTCACTGACAAAAACCCCTGCGGATGCTAACCTTTCGAGCTATAAGATATACTGGTCCTCTGCTCAGAAAGAAGGTTATTCCGGCACCGGTCTATACTCCAAATTAGAGCCAATCAGTGTCTTCTATGGTATCGGTGTGTCAAATCATGATGTTGAAGGAAGGGTTATCACAGCAGAGTATGAAAAGTTTTATCTAATCACCGCATGTACGTCTCTTTTATGCACCTAATTGCTTGTTTTCCAGACGTTCCCAACTCCGGTCAGGGTTTAGTAAGGTTGCCTTATCGGCAACATCAATGGGACCCTGCGTTCCTGCAGTACGTGAAAAAACTAGACGCTGTGAAACCAGTCATAGTCAGTGGTGATCTGAACGTCGCGCACGAAGAAATAGGTGAGTAGTGCAATCGCATCCAACTTACTAATAACTCGCTGCCATTTGATATTCTTGAATCTTTTGTGGTGCTTTTCCCTTGAACCGGATTTGTATGTTCCATGTCCCATACTGGGTGAAAATTAGAAGTGGGAATATTCATTTCGCTTTATCCGCCTTTGAATTAGTTATTGTCCCTATTTTTAAGGAGAATGCTGCCACTTCATGCGCTAATCACCGCGGGATCAGTCTCATTTCGGTTGCCTCCAAGTTATTGGTATCCGTTCTACCCTGAGACATTAGTGGCGTCTCTGCGACATCAGTCTGAGGCTCAAAGACTGAGTGTCCAGTGCCATTGTCCGTGCGGTCCTGCTGTACGGCTGCGAGACCTGACCTGTTCGCGCAGAAAATCTTAAACGACCACCTTTCGACAACTGCTGCTTGCGAACGTTCACTCGTGTGTGTTGGATGTAAGCCACTCGGAAGTTAGAAGCCGAGTACTCTGAGCGAACAATCTCCGCCTCTAAGACGTCACCCTCGAACACCGTTTACTTTGATTGAGTCATATTATGCACATACCAGCCAACCGATTTCCTTGCCGAGCATTATTTGCAATTCCTGGGCGTGATTGAAAATGCCGGGGAAACAACCGATGACTTGGAAAAAGAACAACAATAATGTCCCCTCATTTTTGGCATCCTCAGGATCTAGCGGCCTTCCAGGTTAGGGTCCACGTGTTTGGAAATCCAACTGTTTGCACGTATTGGGGACTATGGCTCTTAACCGAAGTCAGTGGCGTCGGTGTTGTTCAAACGTTTCCCCTTCATCCAAATGTGCATTTTCAACAAAAATTTCAAAACGGTTTGTGTAAAACCCTTAAAGAAAGAACAAAGCAGAGAAAAACACTCGTTTTTCTCTATTTTGTGAACAATCAGTTTTCCATATCATTACAGGCATGGTCCTGATGGCACATTTATCTTCTCGAGCCTTGCACTTCGCGAAACAATTTAACAACTCGAACTTTAAGGCATCAAACGGTTGTCTGCAGGCCTTCACCAATAAACACAACCTTGTGTTTGGTAGGCAATCTGGCGAAAGCGCTGACTCAGATATGTGTGCTGCATCAGGCTGGATAGCACAATCACCCGAAATATGTTGTGGTTACGCAGCTCAAGACATTTATAATTTGGATGAAATTGGGCTGTTAATCAAAGCGGCATGTGAAAAAACCTATTTTTTGTCAGACGGGAAAAATGTGCAAGTGGGCAAAGAAACAAGGAGCGAATCACAGTTATGCTGTGTGCTAACATTCTGGCGAGCAGGTACCGGCCTTAGTGATTGAGAAATCGGCAAACCCTCGAATTTCTAAATCAACGTGAAAAATACTACGGGTAATTTACAAGGATACTAAAATGGCATGTCTGACTGCAGTTATTTTTAAAGGTTGGTTTAAAAGCTTTGACAAATAAATGAAACAAAAAGCGTAACATCATTTTGTTCCTTGATAATGCCACTTGCCATCTTAGCTAAAGAATGTCCAACTACAGTTCCTACCTCCCAAAACCACATCGCTAGTTCCCCTCGATCAGGGCGTCATTCACGCATTTTAATTAACTTTTCGAAAAGATAGCTTCTACATATTATTACCATCATGGAATCACACGAAGATAGGTCGGGAACTGCACTCATGAAAGAGTAAATTTATTGAACGTCGTGGTCTGGATCTTTGCCGCGTTCATGGAGGTGGAGAACTCAACAATCCAAGTATTTTTGCAAGGTAGGGTTTCGTTATCCTGCAGACATCGATTCAAATGACAATGCAAACTGGACGTAATGCAGACGAGCAAATTAAACCTCCTGCACCCTCTACCGCATTGGATTACCCTTCAAAGGAATTGTTTGAATGTCAGCTTACTGACAGCCCCATAGTTGATTCAAATCTCCAAACTTGTAACGCAACGGAAATAAACTGGGACTTTCCTGGCATCTTGATTTTGGCAGCTGAGGATGGGAATAGTGTATCAGACGACGAGCAGGAACAAGATTCTGCAGACGTTCTGTCAGCCTATACATTCACAGACGCTGTTGATATCTTGCGCTCCTACCCAACTAGTAGAGGACTCACTGACATGCTTGCATCTATCATGAACCTGAGGGAAAAGCCAATTTCATCTTTCATTTCAGTTACAAAGCAACAGACTTGATTTTTTTTCATCTGGTGGAAAATGTTACGGGCCATAGAAGCGTGTGTGTGTGTGTGTGTGTGTGTGTGTTATTTAAAATTTGTGGATTGCGCGGATTTGCAGGCTGCTTTTTATAATGTCTACTTATAAACTGTAGCTTTTTCCTTTTTTATTACATATACATCCCACGGTATATAATTCTACTGTTGTTGCTTTAATTCGAAGACTAAAATTAATTATCGGTGTCTGTGTACGGACCTAGTTTGCATTTGTAAGCGTAGTACACATGCGCAATCGATGGTGAGTAGTACTCCCTATGCATGAACTCTGTGGCGACCATCTGTCCAAGGCGACCACTTTTTGTCGATCCCTTGAGTGATATATATATATATATATATATATATATATATATATATATATATATATATATATATATAAGAACTGAGAACTGGTGGGAAGCAGCGAGTAGAGGTTGCTCTGTGTAGCTGCATCATTCGTCGTTTTCGGACATGAACTCTTTATTAATCGCTTCGCTCTCTGTACTTTGCCTCTGCAAATTGTCGGTCTAGTAGCATCTTGAATTGAGACACTGTGTTGGCTTCTACTATATGCTGAGGCAGGTCGTTCCAGACATTCACCACTCTGCGTTCAAAACAGAGTTGATGGGCGACCCGCTTCAAATCCGGGACGATAAGTTTATACCGGTGTCCTCGCGTGCAGCTTGGCGTGCGCAGATGAAGTAGTTGTCTCAACATGGGGTAATCACCCAGATGTAATATCCGGTGCGTCATGATGAGGTCAACCCTCAGCCGACGATAAGATAGGGTGTATAACCCTAGTTTCTTACATCGGTCTTCGTATGACATACCTCGTAAGTTGGGAATCAGCCTGGTGGCTACATGCTGCACCCGCTCAAGCTTTTCTACTTCGCCCCGGGTGATGGGACAGCATGCGGGAGTGCCGTACTCCAGCATTGGTCGTATTATCGAGACGAAGAGGCGAGAAGCAATCTCTTCGGACCAAGTGCTAAAGCTGCGCCTGAGAGCCCAAAGCATACGAAGGCTGTTTTGGTACAGCCTTTTCGTGTTGTCAATGGACTTTAGGTCACAGCGTGAGAGTACACCGAGGTCGTGCACGAAAGGAGCGGGATGCAACGGTTGACCAGCCACTGTGTACGTTCGGCCGTGATCATACTTACCCAACCTCATGAATTGCGACTTGGCAGGGTTGATCGGAAGGTTAACCTCTGCAGACCATGTTGAGAGGCGGTCGAGATCCTGCTGAAGTAAATCGCAATCATTGAGTGTGCGGATTACTCTCCACACTTTCAAGTCATCTGCGAACAAAGCACAATGTGATTGTAGTAGCTGAGGCACATCGTTTATATGGATTAGAAACAATATCGGGCCCAGTACAGTGCCTTGGGGCACGCCGCTGCTTGATGGATACCAGTCGGTTAGATGGTTGTCCACCTGGACTCTCCACTTCCGATCAATAAGGAAATTGCTGATCCATTTGTGCAGCGAACCACCAACACCGCACATCCTCAGTCTGTCAAGGAGCACTGCATGGTTAACCTTGTCAAAAGCCTTACTGAAGTCAATGTAAATGACGTCAACCGATTGGCCTTTGTTCAGCGCTTGTAACCATTCGTGCCTCGTCAACAGTAGGTTGGTGATGCACGAACGACCTTTCAGGAAACCATGCTGTGCGGTGGTTAACAGGTTTTTCGACTCTATAAGTTGCAGAAGGCTCTTCTTCACGATCTTCTCGAGGGTCTTTGCCAAAACTGCCGTCAGGCAGATCGGCCGGTAGTTATCCACTTTGCTTGGGTTACCACCTTTCGGGATAGGCTTCACGACTGAGCATTTCCAGTCGTCCGGTAGTAGACCAGTGGATAGTGACCTGTTAAACAGTTCAGTTACAGAAGGTGCAATTATGGTCGATAATGACTTGAGGATTAGTGGGTGTATACCGTCTGGCCCAGCAGGTTTCGTCCCGTCAAGATTTGCTAGAATCTTGCGCACATCCTCAATATTGCAGTCCAGGCTGTTAAGTTCGTCTGGAGCGGTGCTCGTTGAACTCATTACAGATACCTGGTCACTTGCGAATACGGAGGCGAAGTGCGTTGCCAATGCTGACGCACGATCTGTACTCGAGGTTAGGGGCTGCCCATCGGACCCTTCTAACACTGGGATATTGGCTATAGGTCTTAGGCGCCGCTTCACATATGCGAAGATCCTCTTGGGAGCAGTTTTTGCTGCAGTTGCAAGCTCCTCTTCGAAGCTTCTGCGTTTGCTTGTTTTCGCGTTGTTGCAGCGATTTCGTTGTACCTTGTACGCATTGTAGTCCTCAACAGAGCCAGATAACACGAACTTGTTCCATAGTCTACGTCGCCGTCGGGCCATTTTGTTGTACTCTTTGTCAAACCAATGTGGTTTGACTGGCCCAACTTTCCGAAATTTGAGGGGTACCAATCGGGCGCACAACGATTTCACTCCCTCTTTAATGATAGCCCAACAGGTTTCAATAGATGAATCCTGTAGTAAAGGCCAGTCAATCTGGCTCGCTGGATTTGAACGTGCAATTTATATCTAGGAGGTTGGCTTGTCAAACATGCTATCATTTTCGTCGACTTGACTTTGCTGAATAAACGCTTGTCCCTGAAGGACTGGGTTATCCAACATGATGTCAGAGAAGACAAATGCGAACCCCACCGGCGGCGCTTCGGTGTTGTTTGAAGCATCAGCGTCTATTCAGATGCCTGTCCCATTGAACATGGATGAACAGAGCTTGCGAGTATTTGACATCTATGGAGGAGCAAGTGGATGGATTTCTGCACCTTAGTACGTTTGGACGAGCAACCGATGGCGTATCGCCTGGCCATGTTTTGACACGCAGCCGGGGATGACGCGCGCCGAGTGATAGGAGCCTTACAATCAACAAAGGTAAAAATCCCAATAAGTTAGAGGCGGCCATCGAAAAGTTCAGGGAATTTCGCGACGGTCAAACCAACGAGACCCACCAGCGCTATCTTTTCTCGCAACATGAGCCCAAACGAATCAGTCAATGCGTACGCCACTGAATTGATGCTTTTTGTCCCATCCTGTAATTTTCGTAAATGTGTGGACGACAGTCTCATACGCGATCGGATCGTTTTAGGAATCAATGATGAAAGTACGGCCAAGCGGCTTTTGCGACAACGCAACTTATCACTCCAACAGTGCATTGATATCTGCAACACTGAGTCCTCGACCATCTATCAGTACCAACAAATGAAGCTCCCAACGGATGCAGAATCGTGTGCCGTTTCCGGAGGCGAAGCAGCGAAGGCTACTACCGTGAGATAAGAGATCTGCAAATTTTGCGCCACGCGACATGCGATCACCCGCGAACAGGGTCCGGCATGTGGTCGGAGATGTGCCAATGGTGGAAAAGGGAATCATTTTGTTCCTCACTGCTGATCAGCCAGTGTGAGTGCGGTCGTTCGTGACAAGTCACCCGCAGATGCAGAACATTCACTTGGCAACATGTCTCGGAGGGTGCCGCAAAAATTTGTCTACTCAAGTCTGTTGCTCGGTTCAAAGCCGTACGATTCCAGTTAGACACGGGAGCCACTGTCAACATTCTACTAAGGAAGCACTGTCCCGGAGTGTGCATTCGTTCCGATCATGATTGTCTGCGTATATGGAATGGTTTCAGATTTCATCCAAAAGGCTCAGCTACAATCAAAGTAATTAACCCAAGAGACGGAGCCTCACATCAACTGGAGTTTGTGATCGTGGAGGAGCTCACACCGATTCTCGGCCTTGATTCGATTCAGTCTCTTGGTTTTGTTTTTAATCATGATCGTTTTGTGCATGTTTACCAGGGAGAAACCGATATTAGTGCCCAGTAGTCGTCTGTGTTTCGCCCAGGTTTGGGAAAGTTTAACAGAACTGCTCACTTGTCCTTAGATTCTTTGATACGACCGACAACGCTACCGGCTGGGGGACTTCCATTTACACTGCGTGACAGCTTCTCCGCTGAATTGAGCAAATTAGTGAGAGGTGTGATTGCCAAACTCGACAAACCAACCGACTGATTAGTGAGGTCACAATCATTACGAAGAAACGGGCGAACTGCGTGTGTGTATTAACCCAAAACCGTTAAATGGGGCCTTGAGTAGAAAGCATTGTGCGCTATTTACCCTAGAAGACATTTTGCCGCGTTTGGTCAAACCTAATTGTTTCATGAAGATAGACCACACTTCGCCAATTTGGCACGTGGTTCTACAGGATGAATGCAGTTTCCTTACTACCTTTGCCATACCGTTCGGGCGTTATCGTTGATTGTGTTTACCGTCTGGTTTGAAGGTATAGAGTGAAATTTTTCAAAAGCAATTGGTGCAAGCGGTAGACGCTTTAGATGGTGTAACATGCGTAGCACGATGTTTTGATGCATGGCTCGGCAGAAAAAGAGCATGACCTTAATCTCCCCCATTTCTTGCGGCGTTGTGCGCAAAAAAACATCAAGCTTAAACGTGAGAAAATTGAACTTCAGAAAGATGAGGTGATTTTTCATTGACATTCACTAACAACCCAAGGGGTTGGGGTCGTTCCAGGAAAACTTAAGGCGATTCGTGAAATGTCGCCTCCCTAAAAACGTGAAGGGAATCCATCGCTTAAACGGCATGGTGAATTACTTGCGCCGTTTTTTGTCAAGGCTCGTTGATATCACGGCGCCGATCAGGAATTTAATACACAAAGGAGTAAATTGGAGTTGTGGAAAATACCAGGAAACCGCATTCGAAACCACTAAGCACCTCATCAACAAGGTGCCTGTACTTTTGTATTACGATCCAACGCAGCCTGTGGAGGTACAGTGTGACAGTAACCAAGACGTAATAGGTGCTGTTCTCTTACAGTATAGGGAATCTTTGGATTTCCGCAGTCGAGCACACACCGAGACCGAGCAGCGCTTGCGCAGATTGCGAGTAACATGCTTATAGTAGTCTACGTGTTTCAACGATTATACTTTCGGAAGAAAGACAACGATGTAACCGCTTGTATCGATGGTCAGGAAATTACTGCATGTTATTCCTCCTTGCCTTCAGCTTTGTGCTTACCCGGCTTCAAAAATACGAAGCGTATATTGTTTACATGCCTGATGCACAGATGTTCGTCGTACATATGCTGTCAAGAGCTCATCTGCCGTTACCCGAGCATAATCTGGAAGTGGTCGAAGCAGTAACCTTAGTACCGCATCTGGCAGTGACAGAAGATCGCCCAAAGTAAATAAGGCGTCACAGAGGAAGATGCAACGTTTTCAGCATTACGATACGTTATTCTAAATGCTTGGCCAGAGACGAAGAATTAGCTGGCGAAGAAACTAACACCCTACTTCAATCTTCGGGATAAACTGTCTATGGTGGTTTGCTGTTCAAGGGAAGCCGTATGCTGATTCCGTCATCGCCCCGAGGAGCAATACTAAAATACATTTATCGCGCTCGCCTGGGTGCCAACTATGCACTTAACCAAGCAATAGAAGTGATCATATGGCCAGGAATGACGGGTCAAATAAGCGATCATGTATCGGATGGTGAGGCCTGCCATTCACACGAAATCCGGCAGACGCGGAAACCAATGATGCTGTATAATGTCCCTGACCGAACATGGCAGGTGGCGCTAGATTTATTCTGTGATAACGGGAAAGATTAACTCCTCACGGTGGATAACTATAGCGATTATTTTGAAATCCATCTACTTACCATTACGAACACAGAGGCCGTAATCAACAAGCTCAGATGTGAGTTCGCGCGGCGCGGTATACCGTTGGAGCTGGCTGTTGACAGTGGGCCCCAGTTTACCAGCGGTGTGTTCCAGACCTTCACAACCAAGTGAGAATTCGTACACCAGCAAACCAGCTCACAGTCAATCAAATGGAAAGGCGGACTCGGCAGTGAAGCAGGCCAAGCGACTGTTATCAAAGGGTAGAGAAGGTGGCGAGGATCCGTATCTCATACTACTGGAGAATCGCAACACTCCTTCAACAAATATAGGTTTGAGCCCAATGCAGTGCCTATACATCCGAAGGACTAGAACTCGGATACCGGCATCTGCCACGTTTTTGCGACCCGTTTCGCTACAGCACTAGCGATTACTGAACAATCAGAACGAATGACCACTCGGAAACGGTACTACGACCGCGGTGCACGGGTACTACCTGCGCTAACAGTGGGAGAGGAAGTGTGGGTTCAACCAATACCCGATAGTTAAGAGCGGTGAAAGTAAGGTGTGGTGACTACGAGGGTCGGTGCCAGGTCATATGCAATAAACGTTGGAGGGAAACGTTCAGAAGAAATCGAGTGCATTTGAGACGACACCGGAAACAACAATTTGGATTGGGAGTGGAGTGGCAGATGGCGTGGGACAAGATTACGGCCGCAGATACAGCGAAGACGACGCGGAGTGGCAGGGTGTACGGGGTGGATAGCAATATAGAGGCGCAAATACACGAACAAAAGAGGATTTGATTGTAGTATCAGATCAGAGTGAGCAGTTGGACCAACCGAGCAAGTCAGACAATCAATGGGAGGCGGGCGTGACGGCTTCGATTACTTGGCTCGGATTGGACCATATTCATGGGTGTGATTCACCGTTAGTTTAACTGAAGCAAAGGTGGAACCTCATCAACTTAGAAGGGTCGTTAATTATGGACTTGAACGTGTAATTTATATCAAGAGATTGGGCTTGCCAAACATGTGGTTTTCGCGGACTTGACTGCTGAATAAACTTGTGTCCCTTAAAGATTGGTTTCTGCAACACCCACCTGCTCGACTATGTCGTTGTACGTCAACGTGACATGCGTGAACGGCGCATGACACGTGTATTGCGTGAACTGAGTGTGGCACTTACCACAAATTAGTGCAGACCAAGTTTTACACCGACATGCGAAAAAACACATACTATTTGCCCACCGTGAATCAGAGGCGTAAAGTTAACATTCCCTCTTTACTGTGGAGAGACTAGTGGTGCTGGAGGCGATGGCGACACGTCTGTGTGATGTGGAATGCATAGTCACTGTGGACGATCTGTGACACCACATTCGCGACCAGGTGACGGCTGCTGCCAAAGAGACCATCGGCCGCGCAACCTGTAAGTAGCCCGATCGTTTTGATGAGAACAACGCGCCAATTGGTGTCGAGAACAATGCAGCATTTGCTACGCATGTGGTAAATCCCAGTGACTTGGAGAAGGCAGTTTCGCAGAATTCGTCGGCGACTGACGCGAGAACTCCGTCGCATTAAAAATACATGGTGGACGGATAAGACGAAGCAGGTGGAACGCTACGCTGTACGCCGCCAACACAAGGAATTCTTTGACTCCTTAAAGGCGGTGTATGGACCGAGGTTGGGGCAGCTGAGGACACTGCTCGATGGTAGTTCAGGCGCTACCTGCACACAGACTGAGATATAATGCTGATCTGTCGAAATCAATGACTGTCTGTTGAACAACCGTTCCGAGGTTGACTGGCCTACATTGAACGGTCTGAGACTCGGCGGCAGCGCAAATTGTGGCACAATTTCCTCCTCACCAGCTCTTACAATGATTACGAGGCATATAGGAGACAGCGGTATATTTGTAATAGCGCAAAATCGAGCAAGCGCCAGCATCTCGAACGGCAGCTCGCAACCGCCGCAAAAATAGCTTTGGAAAGCATATTCGCTTACGTGAAGTGGCAGGTGATCTGACAGTGCTAGAGGGCTCCGACGGACAGCCTCTAACCTCCAGTCCTCAGTGTGCGTCCGCCTTCGCGGCGCATTTCACTTCTGTGTTTGCAAACGACCAGGTGTCTGTACCGAGTTCGACGTATACCACGCTTACCGAACTCCAGTCTGTTTTGCGGTATTGAAGGTGTGCATCAACTACTCACCAACCTTGACGGCACCAAACTTGCTAGTCCACTGATTCTCAAGTCCTTATTGTCCATCATCTCACCTGCTGTGACTGACTTCTTCAACAGGTCACTATCCGAAAATGATTTGCCGAGCGAATGGAAATGCGCAGTGATTGACCCGATTCCTAAAGGCGATGATGCCGGCAAAATGCGCAACTACTGGCCGATTTGTCTGACACCTATTTTGGCCAAGATTGCCTAGAAGATCGTGAAGAAGAGTCTACTACAGCAGCTTCCTTCACAAGACCTACTGACGCCAGCACAGAACGGCTTTATGCTAAGCTGCACATACATTATCAACTTGCTGGTGAGGAGGCATGAATGGTTGCAGACACTAAGCCGGGGGAAGTCTGACGATTTCAGTAAGGCGCCCGACAAGATAAACCATGAGGTCCTCCTCCACAGGCCGAAAAGGGACAGTGTTGGTGGATCACTGCATCAGTTTATCCTGGACTTTCTCATTGGGCGAAAGTGGAGCGTACAGGTCGACGGCCATCTAACTGACTGGTATCCCTCCACTAGTGGAATACCCCGAGGCACGGTGCTTGGGCCTGCTCTGTTCCTAATCCACATAAACGATCTACCTCAGCTTCTTCGGTCGTCGTGTGCCCTGTTTGCGGACGACCTGAAGATTTGGAGAGAAATTAGCACCCCAGACGACTGCGGCCTACTTCAGCTCGACCACAACCGCCTCTCCATGTGGTCTGCGGAAGTCCGCCTCCCGGTCAACCAATCCAGGTCGGTGTTTATGAGCTTGTGGAAGGGTGATAATATCCGAATTTACATCATTGACGATCAACCACTACTTCCCACACCTAGTTGTTGACCACAGGAACAGACTATATCGTAACGGACTGCACATGTTTTTGGGCGATCAAATGCAGTTTCTGTAATTGATCTGAAAACGTCGCCACTCGGCTCTTCCCACCATAAGACCAAAACTGTAGTACGACTCACCTGCCTCCTGTCCAATCACCCGATACGGGGCACAGAAGATGGAACGGGTCCAACAAGTCGCTACCAGGCTCATTCCAGGTTTACGAGAATTATCGTACGAAGACCGGTTTGAGAAACTTGGACTTTGCACCCTGTCCTATCGTCGGGTGCGAGTCAATGTCGTCATGTCCTACCTTATATTACATCTCACGGACTTTCCCATGTTGAGGCCGCTGCTTCACTTGCAAATACCATGTAACACACGCGGACACCGGTACAAACTTATGGTGCCGGATCTAAAACGATTACCCCACCTCTTGTGCTTCGAACGGGGGTTGGTAAATGTTTGGAACAGTCGTTGAGGCTAAATCTGCACAACAGTTCGAAACAGTATTGCACTTACATTTTAACCACATTCGATTCAGTGAACCATTGCACATTAGCTGTGACATTTTGCATTTGTGAACCCTGAAAATGTAAGTCAGACATTCTAAAATGCTACATAAGAACTAGTCGAATGATTTGATTATCACAGCTTTCAGACCCTTTTATAGCAGTTTTAATTATACTACGATGGAATTGTGCAGATTTATATTTCTACTTGGTCCCACCTGCAGTATACAGTATCCGAGTCGAAGGTGAGTCTGGCGGACACACCGACACTGGATGAGATGCAGAGAGCACTTGCTTAGCTGCGAAACGTCAAGTGTGCCGCTTCCGACGTGAATTATTGAAACACGGCGGACCCGCCTTTGTGAATGCGCTGCACCAGTTGGTGCAATAGATGTATGTATAGATATATAGCATCAATAGTTTCTAAGCTAGACATAGAGTCAGTGAAAACCATGGAGTGGAAATGATAACTACGGCGACCACAAAGAAGGAAAGCATGAATGTTAAAAAAAGCTTTTTTGTTTTTGAATCTTGTTTGTCCTTTTTGTTTTCTTTCCACGCGCCGTTTTGTTTTTTTATGTTTAATGTTTACGATGTGAATCATGAGAACCCAGACAAACATTTGCACACATTTTCCATTGGGCTCGCTTCTGCGCCATCTCCGAAAGAGTTTCCAGCCAGCGGTGTTCTATGATCTTTCAGCCCGGAAGACGCGCGGGACCTACGACAGCCAAACTGGAAGTCAGCGCCTTAATCGTTTGTCGCCACTTGATAGGCTGACCACCGCGCGGTTTATTCCAACTGATTTTATACGGGCGAAGAGCGCGCGGCGGGGCAGCCTTTATCATGGCATGCGTAAAACGTGGTCCAGCCATCTCAACTGGCGCAGCGGTACCAGTCTGCCAAGTGGAAGTCCCATGTTACCCAAGACGCGACGTCTACCATCATCGTTGCGCACGTGCTTCTTCCACCCCACTGGAGCTATTCTCCGTAGACATCCATTGTCAAAGACGCTTAATTCACACGAATCAGCCAGGACTCACTCCCATACAGCAGCACCGCGCCAACACCGACATTGTAGACTCTGCTCTTTACCAATGGTGAAACGTCACGGTGTCGCAACAAATGCCTCAAGTTAGCGAACGCCAAATGGGCATTGGCAGTGCGGAGGGAAATCTCTTTTCCAATGCTACCATCAGCAGATACCGAACTTCCCAGGTAAACAAAGTTGTCCACTTGTTCAAGCTGTGTACCTTGAAGAATGAGCACTGGAGCAGGTGGATGCCAATTCAGGACCAGAACTTTGCATTTCATAGGGGAAAAGGTCATTCCATATTTCCCCTTTAATCGCCAAGCGGTTTGAACAGCCTTTGTGCTCTGTGCATCACCACCAAGCAAGTCAATGTCATCAGCGTACTCTAAATCGGTCACGCGGTTGCCAGGGAAAAGCTCTACACCAAAATTCTGAAAGCCCTCGAGAGCGTTTAAAAGGACACCCTCGATCGCAAACTTGAAGAGAAACGGGGACATGGGCCAACCCTGTCGTACACTACTAGTGACGGCAAAAAATGAAGAGAGCTTACCGTAAGCCCTGAGGCATTGTAGTATAATGCTCGAAGGAGGGTGATATAATTTTCCGATACTCCATTCCTTTGTAAACAACGCCATTAAACTGGCCGATCGACGGAGTGGTAAGCGGCTAGGATGTCCAGAAAAACAACGATAGTGGGCTGACGGTAAAGATGACGCGTTTCAAGGAGTTGGCGGAGGGTAAATAAGTGGTCTATACCCCCTCGACTGGGGGCGGAAACCAACCTGTTCTTCACGGAAATGCAATTCTCCAATCGGGGTTAGTCTGCGGAGTAGTATGGATGTTAACAGCTTGGAAGCAACCAACATTAAACTGATTCTTCAGTAGTGAGCGCATAGGATACGAGCATCTTTCTTGAAGATGGAGACGATAATTGACGCAACAAGCAGACGAAACTGTTTCTTCACACCAACTCTGTTAGGTGCTTAACAATTGCTTCGCCACCGAACTTGGACAGCTCTGCAGGAAGTCCGTATGGGTCAGCGGACTTGCATCGCTTCAAGTGTCGAAGTTCAAGGTAGACCTCAGCTTTAGTGGGTGGTTCCAATGAGACGTTCCAAGGCGTGCAATCAGGTATACTCAATAGACTGGCCGGCGGAGGAGGACAGTTGAATTGATTGCGGAAGTGTTCAGCCCAGCGGTCCATACGCCTGTGTAAGTTGCTTATCGGTGTTCCGTCAACCTCGAAAATGACCTCACTGACACCAGGTCTTTTGTGACCAGCGGTTCGAATGACCTGGAAGTGCTTGCGGAAGTTTCCAGAGAGGACTACCGTTTCCAACTCTGAAGCGCGCTGGGACCTCCAAGTTTCGCGACCAGCACGCAGGCTTTGCTTAAGTTGTTGGCTGAAGATGTGATGCAATGTGTTGTTATTTGAATCGGCCGAGATAGCTTTACGACGATCAAACAGTTCCAGTGAGTATGCGGAAATCCAGTTCCTCAGATGCCGCCTTGTGATTCCGCAGATTGAATGACTGGAAGTTGGCATCGCTTCACGTAGGAAACTCCAATGATTTTCGATGCTTCGAGGTGCAACACCAATGAATGCATGTGTTACGGAGGCGAAACAGCTGACTACGATCGTGCACACTAACGGCGCGAGATTGGTCAGACCACCTGAGCGGCTGACAGACTCGTCATAGTCAAACCGGAAGCTGACGAAATCAGACCGTCATCGCCGCACGGGTTACTGTGTTGCGGACGTGATCCTACCTACAGTCAGACAGTGAAGGCCGCTATCAGAGTCGAATCTGTTCAGACAAGAGATGTGAGTCACCTCAGTGATAGCGGCGAGTTAAGCACGTGTGACCTATAAAAGTAATCATGTTCTGTGCCTAATATACTTC
Organism: Dicrocoelium dendriticum; assembly: GCA_944474145.2. Lineage (NCBI taxonomy): Eukaryota > Metazoa > Platyhelminthes > Trematoda > Plagiorchiida > Dicrocoeliidae > Dicrocoelium > Dicrocoelium dendriticum. The sequence goes on along the minus strand of OX104062.1, from coordinate 56,719,787 downwards.
AATCTAGCGGGCTCGGCGTTTTGTTTTCCCCTCCTGCTTGGCAGTGCAGAGAGATAGAGGTGAAGAGCAACGTCACAGCAGCATGCGATAAGGAAGTTTGGTAAGTTGATCGAGTAGAGAGGTCAGCTAACTTGTTGGTGTCGAGCGTATGGAGCTTTCTTTTTAAGGAGCTGCCGTAGCGCATACAGACGTCCGCGCTGACCAAAGCATGGTCTGAATCGAGGTACGTCGACCAAATCGATCTACATCCCCGGACACTGCCTCACCATCTAAAGCTGATTACTATGTGATCTGTTTGTGACCACGTTTGCGTTGGGCAAGGAGGACGCTAAGTGTCTCCACGTCTTCTGGTATTCCTCAAGTTCGAACTCGCGAGAAAGAGACGGTGATCTTCGCAAAACAGCCGGCGGTCGGTTCGAAATATATTGCTCCGCTCCCAGGCCAGATTTTTCAGGTTTTCCATGTCATATATCGTAATTTTTTTGTTTTCAGTTGTTTGATTCGATGTTATTTGTGATTCTGAATTATCCAACAATATATTTTAAGCCATTTTAGCAATAATTCTGTGGTTCTAGTCTGCTTTGATTCTCGTCCGTCCTGGTCGTATTTTGCTCGTGTCCTCGTCAGGCCAGTTTATCTCGTTCGTTTCATTGTTAAAGCCGTTTTTGCGATAAACATTGGTGTAATTTACTCACATTAGTTACTTGGTTTTTGTCCATCATAACTACTTGTACCAGTTTATCATAATTTCTATGATTCTACACAACGCTGATTTACTCGTATCGATCGGTGCCTATTTTTGAAATGCCAAAGCAGACACCTTGTGGCATTTGCTCCAAACTCGTTGGACAGATGCGATTACATGCAGTTTTTGCAGCGTAAAGTTTCATATTTCATGCACTGATCTGCCGGTGGACCAATTCCGCGTAATTCAAGGTATTCAGCACGAGTTTTTGAGGATCATTTGTAAGCAATGCCAGTCTAAACTTGGGCAGAAGGGAACCGAAAAGCCTGACAAGCGGATCAGTAGAGCGAAGTGCGCTAAATCGCGCAACTCGATTTGTCCTACACCACAATCAGAGAAACAGTCAGCGCTTAGTACAACAGTGAATCTTTCCCTGGAGCAAAGTGCTAGCCTTCCGGCAAGCTCCCCTTCAAGGCCTACGATTTCTTCAGTTAACACTAAAGCTCTAATTTGCAATAAACAAATTGCTGATAACGAGTGGAAAATGCAAATACCAAGGAAACCAAGAACAATGTCCAGCGACCTAAGGCGTCGCAGCCCCATGGTCTTTCACGCACCTGAATCATGTGATTTCAATCCCCAGGTGCGGTATGAACATGATGTCGAGTTTTTGAAAACTCTGTTTGGTAGACTGCTCGACATGGATGAGGGCGGACTCAAAGTGAAACAGATCGCTTGTCTAGGAAAGTAAATCGAGGGCAAAAGTCGACCTATGAGGGTGACTTTTGTCGAAGAGGCAACTCTTAAGTTAAGTTGAGCAAGATGGCCGCTTGGCGTTCCTAGACGTTCTATTGCATCGGCGTGAAGACAGGACTATCAAAAGGAGTGTTTTTCGCAAAGCGACATGGGTAGGTCAATACACCCGCTTTCTTAGCTTTGTGCCGCTGAGATGCAAGAGGAATTTAGTCCGTTACTTACACCATCATGCCAGAGCAATCTGCAGTCCAGAGACGCTTGAAAGCGAAAACAAGCTCATCTTTAACACGCTGCAAGAAAATGGATATCCCATACCTTTCATCAAAAAGCATTCCAAACAGCTTGAGGCTGTCAAATGTGTCGCTAAAGTTCCCAAAAAGGATGTATTCCTTACAGTTCCCTTTAAAGGTGACGTCGCGTTCGAACTGTTGAATATAAAAATCTCGACCGCAGTGACCAAGACATTTCCAGCCAATGCGACAATCCGATTGATCAAACCATTGATTTAGTTTTCATATTGCCTAGTTAATGAGTTGATTGCTCTCTGTACAGGCCTCTACGGGCTTTATTCTCTCCAAACGTTTTGCTTCATAATTGTACTAGCCTGATGAGAATTATCGAAAAGAATATTTTTCGCGCACTCGCTTACTTCTGACTCAAATGGGGATTATTTATGAATTAATATTGTTCCGCCTTAATAGGCTGAAAGGTCGAAAGATCCACTTAGGCCCGGCAGACAGAGAGAAACTCAAGTTTGCGATGATTGCACTAAAGCGAAGCACGGACGATGGAGAAACAAATCTCCGTATTGTAAATCTTCGGGTAGTTACCCGGATTTCTCCGTAAATCCGGATTAACAAGGTTTCTGATGCTTCAGGCTTGCCCAGCGGTTCCTACCGTGGCCTGCGCGTAGCCTTTACTAACATCTGCAGTCTGATGAACAAGCGCGATGAGCTGTACTCCTTTATAACCTCTCAGCAACCAGACGTATTAGGCTTTGCTAAGACATAGTTAAACTCCGACTTAACCGCCCGAAAAGTGGAAATCAGCGGCTACTAATGCTTCCGCTGTGATAGACCGTCAAATAATCGCGGCGACATTCTGCTTTACATAAAGACTTGCTTGCGTGGGAGACTAGTGAGCGCCTACCAAAACGCTGATGGTCTATGTGAGCAGTTATCATGTTCGATTCACCTCAGATGATGCGAGCTGCTTGTGGGCATGGTATATCGCAGTCCACTGATCCGCTGCTTGGACTTGTTGCCGCATGTCCCCAACCACATGAATCGCCAGCTGTTTCTACTCTAGGGCGAATTCAACTTACTCCGAATACAGTGACCTGGGGCTGAACTTCTCCCCGGCCACTGTGAAGTCGAGAGGAAGTTTACGGAGTTGATATTTGCAACTGGGGCCATAGAGCACGTCAACCAACCGACACGCATAACTGCGCGCAAGACGCCATCGTGCGTAGACCTGCTTTTGACCAGCTGTGAGCGACGTGTGCATGACATTCAAATCTTAGAGTTCCTTAGAGCGAGTGAGCATTCGATGATCATCGCCAGCTTTGGACTGCGGCTGCCGTATTCTCCCCCGCTGGAGCCAGCCTTCAACTATGGGAAGGCGGACTTTAATGGCCTCACTGGAGCAGCGAGCCAGATGGACTGGTCTTTACCACAGGATTTGTCTATTGAAACTTATTGAACTATCATTAAAGAGGTAGTGAAATCATTGTGCGCCCTATGTGTATCCCTAAATTATGGGAAAGCTGGACCAGTCAAACCACGTTGGTTCGACAAGGAGTACTGCAAACTGGCCCGACGATGACGCAGACTATGGAACTAATTCATGTTATCTGGCTCTGATGAGGACTACAAGGCGTACAAGGTACAGCGCAATCTCTGCAACAACGCGAAAACAAAAAACGCATAAGCTTCGAAGAGCAGCTTACAACCGCCGCAAAAACTGCTCCGAAGGGGATCTTCGCCTACCTGAAGCGGCGCTTGAGGTCTGCAGACAATGTTCCAGTGTTGAAAGGCTCAGATGGACAGTCCCGAACCTCGAGCACAGATCGTGCATCCGCATTGGCGGCACACTTAGCCTCCGTATTTGTAAGTGACCAGGTGTCTGTAACGAGTTCGACAAGTACCGCTCCCGCTGAACTAGACAGCCTAGACTGCAGTATTGAAGATGTACGCAAGCTTCTAGCAAGTCTTGACGGGACGAAGCCTGTTGGGCCAGATGGAATCCACCCACTGATCCTCAAGTCCCTATCGGCCATCATCTCACCTTCTGTAACTGAGCTATTCAACAGGTCACCATTCACTTGACTATTACCGGGCGACTGGAAATGCTCGGTCTTAAGGCCGATACAGAAAGGTGGTAACCCAAGCAAAGTGGATAACTACCGGCCGATCTGTCTGATCGCTGTTTTGGTAAAGACGCTCGAGAAGATTGTGAAGAAGAGCCTTCTGCAGCTTCTCGAGTCGAAAGGCCTCTTAGCGGCCGCACAGCATGGTTTCCTGAAAGGTCGCTCGTGCATCACCAACCTGCTGTTGACGAGGCACGAATGCTTACAAGCGCTGAACCAAGGCAAATCGGTCGACGTCATTTCCATTTACTTCGGTAAGGCTTTTGACAGGGTAAATCATGCAGTGCTCGACGGGCTGAGGATATGCGGTGTTGGTGGTTCGCTGCACCATTGGATCAGGAATTTCCTTGTTGATCGAAAGTGGAGGGTCCAGGTGGACGGCCATTTAACCGAGTGGTATCCATCGAGAAGTGGCGTGCCCCAAGACACTGTACTGAGACCGATTTTTTTCTCATCCATGTAAATGATATGCCTCAGCTACTCCAATCACCTTGTGCGTTGTTCGCAGATGACTTGAAGGTGTGGATATATGTATGTATGTATTCTCAACAGTCTATTAGATAGACACAGAGCCAGCATAAAACCATGGAGATCAGGAGATAAGCAAGATTCATGGCGTCATAATCATTGTGGCATGCTAGTTGGTGGGCAACACACTTCAACTAATATGCCGCAAGAAAAATGGAACATTTTGATAAAAATTAGAACAAAACATTTTTAGTTTGTTTTTCACACGCCGCTTTTGTTCTTTTTTGTCATTTTAATGTTTGTAGTATTAAACATGTGAATCAATACAATATTGTACACAATTCTTCCATTGATTCCGGTTTCGGGCCATATCTTCAAGAGTGCTAAGCCATTGGCACTCCTCATTTTTGGGTCCCCATCCTGGAAGACGTACGGGTCCTACAGCGGCTAGACACGACGTCATCGATTTCATGTGCTGCCGCCAAGTGGAAGGCTGACCACCACCGCGGTTGCTTCCAGCCAGGTCCTTGACGAGCGAATAGAGCGCGACGCGGTAGACGCTCAGGTGCCATGCGTAGGCTGTGACAGAGCCATCTCAACTGGCGCAACAAAACCAGTTTGTTGAAAAGAATACTCGCATTCCCCAAGATGCGACATCGAACGTCATTACTATTAATTCGATGTTGCCACCAAACACGCGCGCTCCTCCTTAAGCAACCGGCATCGAAGGCAGAAAGACGACGCATGTCTTCCACGCGAATCGGCCAGGACTCGCACCCATACAACAATATTGAGCGGACTGATGCGCTGTAAACGCGGCCCTTTAGTGAGAATGAGACGTCGCGACGACGCCACAAGTGCCTCAAATTGACAAATGCCGATCGAGCTTTGGCGATACGAAGAGAAACGTCTTTGTTAATAGAGCCGTCAGCAGAAACAGCTCCCAAGGTAGACGAAACTATCTACCTGTTAGAGTTGTGCACCTTCGAGAGTGAGTACGGGAGCAGGTGAAAGCCAATCCTTGAGCAGTATTTTACACTTCGATATGGCGAAGCTTATGCCATACTTAGATGCTTCAACCGCCAAACGATCCAGAATGAGTTGCACACTCTGAGGATCGTCACCAAGTAAGGCGATATCATCAGCATAATCTAAGTCGGTCGCGCGCTCACCCGGTAGAAGTTGTAAGCCAAAAGGTTGGAAACCTGCTAGAGCATTCGACAGAACGTCTTCGATTGCGAAGTTGAGGAGGAATGGGGACATAGGGCAGCCCTGTCGCACACCGCTATTGACAGTGAATTGCGAGGAAAGCTTGCCATAGACCCTCACTCTGCCGAATGTATGAAGGTAAAGTGCTCGTAAGGTGGCGGTATATTTCTCTGGCACCCCGTTCTTTAGTAAGCAACGCCATAAAGCAGGTCGATCAACGGAGTCAAAAGCGGCACATATATCTAAGAATGCAATGATAGTGGGCCTATGCTAAATGTGGCGATGTTCAAGGAGCTGGCGGAGCGTGAAGATTTGATCCACGCATCCGCGGCCAGGACGGAAACCAGCTTGTTCTTTACGGTAGTATGATTCACGTATTGGTGATAGTCTACGAAGCAGTATGGATGCCAATAACTTAGAGGCAACTGAAATAAGACGAATCCCGCGATGATTTGCACATGAAGTGCGAGCGCCTTTCTTGAAAATCGGGATGATGACTGATTCGCCCCAAGAGGAAGGTACTTTCTCTTCATGCCAAACTTTTGCGAACAGCGCGGTCAGCTGGTTAATGATCGCCACACCGCCGTACTTGAACAGCGCCAGATGGAGTCCGTCTAAGCCAGCAGCCTTGACGCGCTTCAAGCGTCGAATCTCGAGGCAGACTTCCGTTTCGCTGGGTGGATTCAGAGGGACGAGCCAGGGTGGACAACAACGTGTACTGCATGTACTGATGGATGGTGGAGGCCAGTTGAACTGCGAGTGAAAGTGCTCGGCCCAACGGTCCATACGCCTCTGTTGGTTGGTGATCGGAGACTCATCCACCTCACAAATGACCTTACTGACACCAGGTTTCCTGAGGCCAGTGGACCGAATGAGTTGGAAAAGCCTGCGAGTGTTGCCAGAGAGGGCAGCGGTCTCCATTTCTAAAGCACGTTCAGACCACCTTTTCTCGCGATCCTTGCGTAGACTTTGCTTGAGCAGCCGGTTGGCAGAACGGCGCTGCTCGTTGCAATCTGATTCCGCAGGGATATCTTTGCGGCGTTCGAACAGCTCCAGAGATCCAAGCCTTCAACGGGCGTCAAGTCAGGCCGCAGCATTACTGTCCGGAAATTGTCATTGACTTCCGTATACAAGTCCAGTGTTGTTCCACTTCTTGCTGTGGATTGCAACTGAGTGCATATGCCAGTGAGGACTGATAGTTCTCCTGGACAGAGGAATCAGTTAATCTGTTTACATCAATCTTGCGGTGCTTCGTGTTTCGGGACCCTCCAAAGCACGTACAGATTTTCGCGCAGACCAGAGCATGATCTGACTCAACAAAGGTGGACCAAAAGGACCAGCAGTCCAGTTCGCTGCCGCGCCATCTGAAGCTAATTGCAATGTGATCAATTTGAGACCACGGTTGTGTTGGCGAAGGGGGACGCCACGTTGCGGAACGCTTCTTCGTACGCATGAAGTTAATGCTCGAAAGAAACAGACGGTTGTCTTCGCACAATGTGAGAAGTCTCTCTCCGTTATCAGAGCGGTTCTCATCGAGCGAGTGATGACCACCAAGGTGGCGTTCGTATGGTAACAGGCGGCCAACCCGTGCATTAAAATCCCCAGCAAGGATAACGACATCCGACTTTTTAGCATTAGTCAAGAGCTGTTGTAGGTCCCGGTAGAATTCGTCCTTGACCGAGTCGCCACTGCAGTCAGTTGGAGCGTACACGGAGATCACAGACAAGTTGTGTCTCTCTTCGCGGTGCCTGTTGATTCTACACGAACCCCGAAGCCGAACTGCACATAGTCGGCTGTTAATAGGGAACCAGTCCAGTAGTGCCGCCTCGGCCTTGTCACTTAGTGCTATACCTACACCAGCCAGACCCGCTGAGCTTGCTTCTGGATCTCCAGAAAGACGCAGGTGATATCTGGCTTCGTGGTCAGTGGGGGATGTCAATGTAAGCACAGTGCTGGGATCTTGCAATCGGGTTTCTGACAGGCAGCAGACATCAACGTCTAGGGAATCTAGGGTGCGCGCTAGACCGGCTTGCTGTCCAATTTGCATGAGTGTCCGAACGTTGAAGCATGCCAGACGGAACGAGGATCAGGGACGAAGGAGAGCCATAGGTTGAACCTCTTAGTCTGCGGCGCAACCGGAATCGCAGCCACATTGTTGAGCACATGAATCGGGTAACGGAAAGTGAGGATTGTTGACAAACAAACAATTGGCGTGTGATGAAGTGGCGTGAAAGTAACTAGCAGAAACAGCAGCTGATGAGCAAGTTGTAATACAGTCCATGGTTTTGCGAGAGGGCGTGATACTACCCGGTTGCCCAAGCCGAAGTAGGGAGTTGACTTAGGGGACTCCACCCCGAGCCTTTGGCTAAATAACCTACCCGCAAGGCAGCATGGCGAATTTAGGGAATCGCGCCCATTGGGAGGCGTTGACTGAATGTTCAGTTCATGCATCTTTGTTTGATAAATTAGCAAACAGGGGCCCAACACTCCCCATGAAGTCAGCACAATTGCTGGGATACAATGTCCCACTGAGGTGGAACATTGTCGCCGAACACTTTGCTGGAACGGGGTACACCCGAACCACCCAGCTGGCACCACGAGGAGGTAGTTCGGCAAGCCAGCCTAGAGTAATCCACACACTCAATGATTGTGATCTGCTTCAGCAGGACCTCGCCCGCCTCTCCGCATAGTCTGCAGTGGTCAACCTTCCGATCAACCCGGTTAAGTCGCAATTCATGAGGCTGGATAAGTGTGAGCACTGTCGAACCTACACGGGGGCTGGTCAACCGTTACATCCCGCGTCTTTCGTGCATGACCTCGGTGTACCCTCACGCTACAGCCTAAAGTCCATGGACAACACGAATAGGTTTCATCAAAACAGTCTTCATATGCTTTGGGCGTCCAGGCGCAGTTTCAACACTTGGTCCGAAGAGATCGTCACTCGCCTCTTCGTCTCAATAATACAACCAATGCTAGAGTATAGCTCTGTCGCATATTGTCCTATCACCCGGGGCGTGGTAGAATAGATAGCAAGTGCAGCATGTAGCTAATTCCTAACTTACGAATTGTGCTGTACGAAGATCGGCGTAAGAAACTTGGGCTGTACACCTTGGCTTATCCTCGAATGCGTCTTGACCTCATCATGACGCACCGGATAGTACGTCTAGGAGATTACCCCATGTTGAGACCGCTGCTTCATCTGTGCATACCAAGCAGCGCACGAGGACACCAGTACAAGCTTGTCGTACCGTATTTGAATCGGGTCGCTCACCAACTCTGTTTCGAACGCAGTGGTGAATGTATGCAACGACCTGCCACAGCACGTAGTTGAGGCGAAGTCGGTGTCGGAATTTAAGAAGTTCCTGACCAAGCACTTTGCCGACTCAAAATATATTGAGCGCAACACAACAAAACGGGTCTTTGTCCTTGTGTGTCATTAAATGCAGCTACACAGAGCACTCTACTTGCTGCTTTCAAACAGTAATCAGTAACGTGAGGTCTATCACCGTTGTCAGAACGACTCTCGTCAAGCGCATGACTGCCACCCAGATGACGTTCACACGGAAGCAGATGACCTACTCGTGCACTGAGATCTCCGACAAGGATGATGGCATCTGACTTTTCGGCTCTGTTCCAATGGTTGTGGAGTCCACAATCAAAGTCATCCTTAACCGTAGCACAGGTGCAATTGGTTGGAACATGGGCAGGAACGATAAACACATTGCATTTCTTTTAACGCTGTCTGTTGATTCTACATAGGCCTCGAAACCGAACCGCACACCGCCGGTTGTCGATTAGAAACCATTCCAGTAATACACAGTGTTGCAAGGGGATTTCTTTTCGGTAGTTCACATCAGGCAATTACAGCTACAGAACTGATAAATGCAACAGTAAACTAGTGAAGGTAACAATGAAGCCGGATGGGACAGTTTGAACGGATTTCGCATGTTCATTCCATGCTCCCAACCTCCTCGGCTCTACGGCTTGCCTAAAATACACAAACCACATGTCTCTCTACGTCCAATGATTGACATGTCCGCTTCTACACATCACTTAGTTGCGAAATGGATTGTGCAATTATTGGAACATGTACGTAAGGAGCTCTCCATTCATTTTTTGACGGATTCGTTCGAATTCGTTGATAAAATTAAAGACTTGATGCTTTCTTTTGATGTAGAATCCATTTTCATAAACGTCTCATTGCTGGAAGCTGTTGAATTCATCTGCGAGTATGTAACGGAAAGAAACCGAAACGTTGTCATTCCAGTGGCTAAGCTCAAGGGTTTAATTTTGCGATGTACCTTTAATAGACAGTTTTTGTTTGATGGAATCTATGACTGGCAAATCGATGGCGTGGCGATGTGGTCCCCCTTGGATCTCTCCTTGCCGACATCTTTCTCACTAAGCTTGAGCGTGGTCCCATTTGATTCTTATTGGAGGTATATGGATGACACCTTCATCATCTGTGATTCTCGCATTGATGTCAACCATGTGCTCACCCCTCAACGAAGTTCACTATTGAAATGGAAAATGAAGGTAAGCTGGCTTTTCTGGACGTTTTGTTGAGGAGGCGCGAGGACAGATCGCTTGAGCGTAGTGTCTTCCGCAAAGCTACATGGGTTGGACAGTACACACACTTTTCGAGCTTCGTCCCTCTGAAGTACAAACGCAACTTAGTGCGTTGCTTGTATTACCGGGCCACCAACATTTGTAGTCCGGAAACTCTCGAGGGTGAGAAGGACCGAATTGTGAAAACACTTCTTTCGAATGGATACTCTGAGACTTTCATCAAAAGCACGCCATGATCCTTGAGCGCGTTAAGCCCGTAGCAACGGTTTCGAAGAAGGATGTATTTTTCTCTGTTCCTTTTAAGGAAGATATTGCCTTCGATCTCCTGTACAGTAGACTTCCTAATGCGGTAGCAAAGACCTACCCGGCCGGCCACCCGCACGTAGTTGCTGAGACCGCTCCCTTAATAGCTCAACGTCTTAAAGACAGACTGCCAGTGTCGTCCGCATCGTACATTGTTTACCAGTTTACTTGCACCTGTGGTGCCAAGTACCTCGGGCATACGACCAGGCGTCTGTCGGTACGGATGGCTGAGCATTGTCCAGGGTCACTGCGGAGAGGCACGCTCAGAAGTATCAACAGCTCGATCTTGGAACATTTGATTCAAAGTGGGCATCAGATTTTGACCAAAGATGCCTTCAAAGTCTATTATGCCGTACCGAGGCGATACCCGAAAGGGTTAAGGAAACGCCTCTTGCAGACGGCTGAAGCCATCGCGATCCGGCTAACACAACCAGAGCTATGCAAGCATAGGGTGCTTGTGCAACCCTTGACTTTGCCATGGCCCTGATGATAAGTCTTCCCCCGGAGTATTACGCATAACCGGGTGCTATTTATTTATGTAATTATCTAATTTTTATATTGTTAGTATTTTTGCCTCTTCTGTTTACACAAGTTATTTTGCTGTCGGTTAGCCCTATCACGATGTCACCTGATTAAATCGATTTGAGCATCGAACGAACATGCTAAATCTGTTCAAACCGTCCCATCCGTCCTCATTGTTGCCTTCACCAGTTTACTGTTGCATTTATCAGTCCTGTAGCTGTAATTGCCTGATGTGAACTACCGAAAAGAGATCTCTTTGCAACGCTGTGTTTTACTTTTCCATGGGCATTCTAGTAATGCAGTTCCGCTTTGTCACTCAATGCGATACCGACACCATCCGAGCCGGCTGCTTCTACCTCCATGTCACCTGACAGATGTATGGTTTAAAGAGCAGCCGGAGACGACAGCTTAACCACGGTGTTGGCATACTGCAATCGAGTCTCTGAAAGGCAACAAACATCGATGGCGAGGGACTGTAGAGTGCGCGCCATGTCATCCTGCTGTCCAATCTGTAGGCGGGTCCGAAGAATGAACGCTGTCAGGCGGAATGAAGAACGGCGTCGAAGGATACTTGATGGCCGGACAATTTGGATATCAGCGAAACGAACACTGAAAGTGGGTTCTACGCGTTGTGGATTATCAACAGTAGAAAAGTTGGCATATGATGCAGAGGCATGAGTCATCATCATCATACACGTTAGCTAGAGGTGGGAAACACCTCAGCTACTGTGCCGCAATACACAGAAAAAAGGAGAAAAAATACAACTGTTGCAAGCTGGCTGAGCTACCGGTAACGGATGGGCATCATTCCGGTAAGCTACCAGCCGGCTACTGTGCATCAAAAAATTACTTTGCAAAATTATATAAGGCTAAATAATGAGATCCTGGTTGGAGGGGGAGGCTAAGAGGGGTGGGGTAGGACAAAGAAACTCACAGCACGAACGCCACTGAGGTCGGCTCCTAGCCATATCAGCAAGTGTGTCCAACCAAACGTGTTCATCGTCTTTCGGACCCCAACCAGGGAGCCGAGACGCTCCAACCGAGGCCAGCTCAGAAGTGAGGGTCTTCATTCCTCTGGACCAAGTCATCGCTTGGCCACCCCTCCTCTTCTTCCATCCACACCCCTGGCGCTCAAACAACGCACGTCGCGGAAGTCGGTGGGCTGGCATGCGTAACACGTGGCCGAGCCATCGGAGCCTGATGCGTGAAATAACGGTGCTGAGCGGTTCATTTCCTTTTCGTGTGCCATAAACAAGGCGTCGAACACGCTCGTTACTCACGCGGTGTTCCCACCAAATGTGAGCTAAATTACGAAGGCACCGGTGGTCGAACGTAACTAGCCTCTTCAGGTCCGCTGCTTTAAGCGGCCAGGTTTCACAACCGTACAGTAGGGTCGAACGTACTGCTGCATTGTACACTCTACCCTTCAGGGCAAGAGTGATGTCGCGCCGGCGCCATAAGTGGGGAAGATTAGCAAAAGCGCCCCGAGCTTTTGCTATACGATTCGTGATTTCATCTTCAATCCCACGGGCGCTGATACAACTTCCCAGGTAGTTGAATTTTTGAACGACTTCTAGCTGATCCCCACCAAGGGTCAGCGTAGGAGGCGGTCCAGACCAATCTTGGAGAAACGCTTTGCACTTCGAGGGTGCGAAGCAAAGCCCGAAGTGACGGACAGCTAGTGCTAATCTGTCCAGTGCCGCTTGGCACGTTTGTGAGCTGTCACAGATGAGGGCAATATCATCAGCATACTCTAAGTCAAGAAGTCGTTCTCCTGGGAGTAGCTCCACACCTTCTAATTCGTGTCCTGTGAACGCGATTTCCATGACTTCGTCAACAGCGAAGTTGAAGAGGAAAGGTGACAGCGGGCATCCTTGTCTCACGCCGCTGGAGATATTAAAGGGCGACGACAACTTGCCGTAAGCCCTCACTCTGCCCGAGCTACGCGCATATAATGCTCGGATAATATTCACATATTTCTCAGGTACACCTTTCCTGAGTAGACAGTCCCAAAGTGCATGTCTATCCACCGAATCGAATGCACCTTTGATATCGAGGAACACGACAACGGTGGGCCGCCAATATATGTGACGGTGCTCCAACAACTGACGCAAGGTGAAGATGTGGTCAATGCAGCTACGACCTCGACGAAATCCAGCTTGCTCTTCACGAATCTGGCTTTCACGAGTGCCAGTCAGTCTGTGAAGGATGACAGATGCAAGCAATTTGGAGGCGATGGAGATCAGACTGATTCCTCTATGGCTGCCGCATTCCGATCGTGAGCCTCCTTTGAAAATTGGGACTATGATGGAGCGGCTCCAATCGGTTGGGACCGTTTCCTGCTCCCACAGTCTCACTAGTAATTCGTGTAAATCATCCACAAGAGCAGGACCCCGAATTTGAAGAGGGCTGGAGGAAGGTCATCAGGTCCCGCGGCTTTATTTAACTTCAACAGTTTGATCTCATGTTCGACTTCTGAGCGAGAGGGTGGATCCAAATGAACAGCCCACGGAGCAGGGCGATCACTGGTCGGCGATAAATCTAACAATTCCGACCGATTAAATTGCCTTTTAAAGTGCTCAGCCCAACGTTCCAGGCGTTTTGATTAATTGTGGATAGGCTGTCCACTCTCGTCACGTATAGTTTCACTAACACCAGGTCTCCTGCTGCCCGTTTCCCGTATCAGACGGAATGACTTACGATGGTTACCAAGGGCAGCGGCCATTTCCATCTCTGTTGCACGACGAGACCACCAGGATTCGCGGTCTCTCTTCAGGCTAGCACGGAGTTTTGCCCGCAGCTCTTTGCGAGTTCCATTGTGTTCGCTTCCAGCCGGAATATGCCGGCGAGCATCTATAAGTTCCAAAGACTGTGAAGAGACCCAATATTCATGTTGGCGATTAGACATACCACATGAGGATTTGCCTGCTGCTAGTAAGGCCTGTTGCATATGAGACCAGTGAGCGTTTATCCAACTCGGATGATAGCGTAATTTGATAGGCGTTCAGAACAGCTGGATTCACCAGTCTGCCGGTGTCAATGCGCTCACAACATCGTCGCGGGCGTCCGCCAAAGCGCATCCACAGGTCAGCACATACAAGTGCATGATCGGTGTCCACACATGTGCTCCAAATCGAGCGACAGTTCTGGACGCAGCCTCTCCAGCGGTAACTGATAGCAATGTGATCGATTTGCGTCCATAGCTGGTTCGAGGCTGGTGGGCGCCAAGTCACCCTCCGGCGGGTGCTGTGTCTGAAATTAGTGCTCGCAAGAAATAAGCGAGCATCCTCACACAAATGAAGTAACCGCTCACGGTTATCATTACGGAGCCTATACCATGTTGGCCGCCCAGATGCAGCTCATCTGCGGAAAATTTTCCAACTTGGGCGTTCAGATCCCCAGCCAGCACTACAGTGTCCGAGCTTCTTCTGTGGCGAAGGAGTTCGTTCAGTTGGCGATAGAAGTCGTCTTTTACCGAGTCATCGCTACAGTTTGTCGGTGCATAGGCAGCGATAACGAATAGACACCAGTTAGTCCCGCGCGACTTCGAAGTTTTGAACGAGCCAGCCAATCGGACCGCACACATCCGGCTAGTGATGGGAATCCAATCAACCAGAGCAGCTTCAGCCCGGGGACTCAGGGCAATACCAACACCGGCTTGGCCGGTGCTCGAAGCTGCATCGTCACCGGATAGGCGCAATGAGAAAGTGCTGCTAGTGTCACCTGAAGGGGATCGCAGAGTGAGCACAGAGCTCGAGTCTTGCAGGCGGGTCTCCGATAAGCAGCAGATATCGATCGAGAGGGTCTCCAATGTTCGGGCAAGTGCTGCCTGTTGACCAATCTGAAGCAATGTGCGAACATTGAGGCATGCCAGTCTGAAGGAGGATCGAGGGCTCCAAATGGAAGCCGATGAACTGGAATGAGCCGCTTGCTTGGACATGGGCCTGTTGACAGTGCAGGAATGACGCTCTGCGTTCACCTGTGAGTTGAAACTAAAAGGCAAGTGACTATTGAAGCAAGGTGGGGGAGGGCCGAGAATTGGGGGTTGAAAACAGGGGGGATAAAAGTAAAGCTGGAACGGGACGATAAGGGTGAAAAAGCGCAAGAAGGGGAATAAGAAGATGGGAAGGCCTGAGCAGTAGCATCCAAACCCCTATCCACCCTGCTCGATGCAGCAGATAGTGCACCGTTGATTATCCTCTGCGGTGGCCAGAGCATCAGAAATTTGTTTGGGGGAGGATTCATTGTATTGCGTGGGCAAGATACTGTCAGGTTGCCCAGGCCTAGACAGGAGAACGATTAGCGTTCTCAACCAAAGCCTTTGGTTAGAAAACCTGGCCGCAAGGCAGCGGGTTTGGCACTGGACTACAAGGAGTCCGTTTTAAGAAATAGGGAGCCACCCTCATTCCAACCCCCAACCTGGAGGACCAGGAGGCAGAGTTTGTCTGGCCTCTAACCATTGACCAATCTGGTATGAGTGGCTCTGAAGGTGCAAAAGGCACCACCCAGTATAGCTCAATGGATCACTGAGGCACACAAACCATCGCACCACGGTAAGCTCCAGCCTCGTTGCGATGGAGAGGCATGAGTAGCAGTGAAAGTAGTAGCAGAAGTGAGCGGTGTAGTAGTAATTGCGAAATCCATGGTTTTCACAGAGGGCACGGTACTACCCGATTGCCCAAGTCGAAATAGGGAGTTGTCTTAGGGTACTCCAAAACGAGCCTTTGGCTCAATAGTGTACCCGCAAAGCAGCGAAGCGACGTCAGGGATTCGCACCCATTGGGAGCCAAAGACTGATTGCTCGGTTCATACGCCTTTCCTTTGGTGAATAGCCAAACAGGGGCCCAATCCTCCCCACGATATCAGCATTGAGGTGTTGGGATACAGAGTTTAACCAAGGTGAGACAAGGGGCAGTGACTTTATTTACTAGCAAGTCACATTCGCCACTTCGCAGTGTTGTCAAACGGACATATGTGGCTTTTTATAGGGAGAACGCTTTCCAGGCGAAAACCCACCACATTCTAGAACACTGCCGCCAAACTGTTCGCTGGACCGAGATAATCCCGGGCCACCCAGCTTGCACCACGAGGAGGTCGTTCGGCGGATCAGACAGTTGGTGCAATGCGTGTGGATTGAGGAGGAGTTACCTCCTGAATTGAAGGATGCGCTTGTGCTACCACTGTACAAGAGCGAATGAAGCGAGCAATGTGCCATGCAATGTCCTTGTATCTATTTGCTGAGTTGTGCGCGCAAGGTGATTGCATGGATCCTACTCAAACGCTTCGTCAGTAAGCTTGGGGTACCGAACGTGGTGGAAAAGCAATGTGCATTGCCCTCCAGTCGCAGCATCATCGGTATGGTGTTTGCCGCTCGTCAGCTGCAGGAGAAGTGCAGAGAATGACGCCAGCCGTTGTACTCGCTGTTTGTTGATTACATCAAAGCATTTGTTACGATGAACCACGAGGCATTGTGGATGGTGTTGGGTAATTTTGGTTGTCCGAGTAAGTTTGTAAGTTTACTTGAATGTCTGCACAATGGTATGCGGTCGAGGGTACAGCTTAGTAGACAGATCTCGGATGACTGCAGTTGTCACTGGTTTGAACCAAGGCTGTGTCTTAGCTGCTGCCCGGTTTACTATTTATCTTCATGCAATGATGTCTTGTGCTTTTGATGCCGCTTGTGCTTACGGTGTTCGTGTGGAACACCGTATTGATGGTGGGTTGCTGAACTTCCGTCGTTTCGGTGTGAGAACTCTAGTCTGTGAGACAACTATCCGTATGTTGCTGTTTGCTTTCGACTGTGTCTTCTTTGCGCATAGCGCAGATGAGTTGTAGCAAATGGCTAGTGATTTGGCTTCGACAGCGGCCAAATTCGGGCTCACCATCGACACAAGCCAAACAGTCTATCTCCTACAACCATCACCGGAGGTGCAATCTGCAGTGTTGGCGCGAATCAGCATTGGCGATGAAGTATTGGAAGCCACTTCCCGCTTGGGAGTGTGGTTTCGACTGACCAGCAAATATATAGTGAGCTTTTTATCCGCGTATCGAATGCAGCAGCGGCATTCGGGAAGCTTGGGTACCGAGGGTGAAACAACTACTAGCTTACCGTCGGCACGAAGCTGGTGGTGTACAAATCCATGGTGCCGTCTGTTCTCTACGACAGCGAAACGTGGATGACGTACCGGTGAGACGTGAAATATCTCGAGCGGTTTCAACGGCAGTGTCTGCGACGGATTCTGTGCATTGGTTGGTGCGACAGAGTTGTAGACGCGGACATGTTTCGCCGAAGTGGAGTATATGCAATGGACTGCATACTTTTGCTGAGACACCTGAGGTGGTTCATTTATGTGTGCCGTATTGCTTCGGCGCGGATACCGAAGCAGCGGCAGGTGGGAAGGTGACAGACGCCGATGTAGTGTACTACATTGACGTCGGGTGCATGGCCTCGAGTGCCTGAGTCATGTAGGCCTAGTGAGCCACGAACGAAGCCACTCGGGTCCAGCATCGAACCAACGACTGCTCCTGCTGAGAACGTAAGCAGAATGGACGCAGCGCTGGTGAGTACGCTACATGCGCTTTCAATCGATTTACTAACTGCGTGCTTGAATGCTGCGTTTCTTTATTTCAAGTGATTGGTTTGCTATAATTTCTTCACATTTATTTTGTTACCTGAATAATCTTCTATTTATTTGCACAAGTCGCTTCAACCAAAGGTGGTTAACTTCGTCATTTTTTTCGCTTTTGTTGCATTTCTGATCTCTTTTTTTGACATCTTGAATTTATCGCGCATTTGTTGATAATCCATTTATTCCACATGCTAATTTAACGAAGAGTTATGTTGGCATATCCGTATGCTTTATTCGTTATATCTTTTATTTGATATTGCCATTTCAAGTGGTTGGCTGCCGCATGACAACCCCGGTGTTACTGCGCTTGATATGAATATTGACAACTTGTTTACCTGTCCAATACCCTCCACCTCGATAACTGGCTCGGGGGGGACTGTGAATCGTTGCTGGGGTGACGAAGTGCGCGGCCTTCGTGGCCATGCTAGGCCCAAAAAGTGGTTCCATTTGTCGTGGGGCGGACTGCGGCCCAGCCACCGCCTTGTGTATGTCTGGTACGCACGATTTCCCAGGTAGGCATGAATGTTTCTGCTCTGCTTGTCAAAGGACTGTGGGCCGGATCCGTTGACGAAACCTGGCTCCCATCCACGTCTCCCGGCCTTATTCCTTGGGGTTTGCACTGGTTATGGGATGTATGTGGATGGAACTGTGGGTGGTACAACGTAAACCACCCATGGTCCCTCTGTAAGCGCAGGCCTCCTGTGGCTGTCTTATGCATGCCGTTGTGACGGGCAAATCCGGCATCGGATGTCGCCAACAATACATATATTTCTTGGACAACAGATTCGTGAATCACGATACCTGGAAAAACCAGTTAGCTTCCGTCAATTCCATGGGTGTGAGGATCAAATCTTCACACTTCGCCAAATCCTCGAACACCGCCACCTCTGCCAGTGGCCTACCATTATTGCATCCGTACACTTCGGTACTGCATTCCACTCAGTTGATCGACCTGCGCTATGTCACTGCTTGCTAAAGAACGTGGTCCCAGAAAACTATACTACCATCCTTCGTTCACTCTACCTCCGCATTTCCGGCAGAGTGAGGATCCATGGCAAGTTCTCTGCGTCCTTCGCTGTCAGTAGCGGTGTACGAAGGGGCTGGCCTATGTCCCCGTTCCTCTTCAATTTCACGATTAAAATCATCCGATCGAAAGCACTGGAGGGTTACCAACATTCTGGACTGCAGTTACAACCGGGTAAGCGAGCGACTGACTTAGATTATGCCGATAACATCGCAGGATATGCAAACCATTCGAAACCGTGTGGTGATTGAGATACCTAAGCACGAAGTGTGCCTCGCCCATTCGTAATGCAACGTGCTGCACCAGGTCTGACGATCCTGCTTTCCTGCGCTCGCTCTTGAAGGTTCTCAGCTTGAATACGTGCATAGCTTTGTTTAGTTTAGCAGCTGCGTGTCTGCTAGTGGCGCCATCAGCAAGGAAATTTATTTTCGCATCGCCAAAGCCCGGTCTGCGTTTGTGTCAACCTGCAGTATTTGTGGCACCGTCGAGATGTCCCCCTCTCGGTAAAGTATCTTGTTCGAGCGGTGTTGCTTTATGGCAGTGATTCATGGCCAGTTCCCATAGATGATATGCCCTGGCTCTCAGTCTTCAATGATAGGTGTTTGAGGAGGATTGCTCGCGTATGGTGACAAAAAGTCATTGCAGCAATGAACTCAGACATCGGCTCTGAGGGAATGTAAGTATTCCCTTCAACAAGCTGCTTTTGCTGCTTCAGTCAAGATGGCTTGGTCATGTCCTGCGTATGTCATCCGAGAGTTTGCCCCATTGGGTCCTTTTCGCTCGCGCAGGACTCGACTGGAAGAGACCACTCGATTGTCAGCCATCCATCTGGCGACAGCGTATGAAATTGTTGTCTTCACAGTTTACTGCCGTTTGATCCACACGTCTTCCTGGTTGAGAATCAAAGCACGAGGAATACCTATGGTTGGAAATAATTCAGGATATGGCGCGCAATCGAAAACAGTGGTATTTACTTGTTTAGATTGAGATGCTTAATGTTTAACAGTTGAAAAAGACGTAAATATGGAAAATGGCATGTGCAAAATAGCAAGAAATATTCCGTTTTTCTTTTATTGCGGCACAATAACTGTGTTGCTCACCTTCAGCTAATGTACTATGATGATGATGCGGTGATTAAACATGTATTCTTCCAGTGATTTTCATGGTTTTGTTTGGCTCTATGTCTATTCCGTAGACTGTTAATACTGTTACTACTACTACTACTACTACTACTACTACTACTACTACCACCCTTTTCCAGACCTCGCCAATCCAGATACCAATCACAAAAGTGCTGGTTTCACCGACCAGGAACGTGCGAATTTCACAAAGTTTCTTTCGGAAGCCAATCTGGTTGACACGTACCGTGCTTTCTACCCAACACGTGAACGGGCCTACACATTTTGGAATTACAGATTTGGAGCCAGGCCGAAGAACGCTGGTTGGTACGTCGCTAAAGTTTGCCAATAGTCAACCGTGCCGCTATAATTGTATCTAGTACACTGTTCGCGCGGTTAATTAAGTGGACCCTTCATTCTTCACGCACTAATACCACTGCTCACCGCATCACTCACGGGTTTTCGAGTCACGCAATTACATCGCTATATAATCTCATAGAAACTGTTCATGTGTGGTACTTGGTGCAGACAGTATTCAGCGAGGACTAAGCGCTTCATTGCCTGTTTTTTTGTCTGTAAACAGGTAGCGAAGTACGCGATCAGTTTCAACTGATGTAAAAGAGTAGGCCCACACATGTCGCTTGATGTTTTTTTTAAATTCTTCTGAAGACAAAACAAGTATTGAGCTGGCGTAGTGAGATTTAGCCCCTTGGGTCTGTTGGTTTGAGGCGTCTTCAAGTCTTCGATCATCGTTGTCAGCGAAGCATTGCTGGTGTTGGGTGGCACCAGCTTTCCCACAACGATGATGTGCGTAGGCAAGTACTGGGTAGTGATAACCAAGCTCTTTGGAACAACAGATAGCACTGAATAAGTTGCGTTGGTTTGGGCACGTACTATGTATTCCTGGTCACCACTTACCGAGAAGGGCCTTGTTTTGTCTGCCAGATATAGGGTGGCACAAGGCTGGAGATGGACAAAGGTTGACTTGGCAGCGGGAAATGAATTTACTGACGGCCATGATAATATAGCAAGATGGAGGAGGACAACGGACTCGATAGTAGAGAAGCGGGGACAAAAGTAAATTTGTATCGGCATGATAAGGATGAAAAATCTGAGGGAGATAAGAGGACGAAAAGGCCTGAGCAGCAACGACGCATTCGTTCCTATCCATCTCCTCCTATGAAGCAGATACAGTGTCGTCATCAGCCATGACCATGACATCAAGGATTTGTTTGAAAAAAGTTGCTTTTATTGCTGGGCAAGATACTGTCAAGTTGCTCAGGCCTAGTTCAGAGAACGATTAGGGTTCTCATCCATTGCCTCTAGTCTAAAAGCTTTACCACAAGGCATCGGGAATCCTCCTTTCGCACTAATGATGCTATCTCACTAGTTCACCCAATCATACGAGAATTTATTTCGTTGGGTAACACCTTTATGCCTCCTGGCTAACCTGCCGTTCAGTATTGTGATCATTTTATCGTTTTGGTATCCCAGACGCCACAAACACAGCCTCCTCCTATCGCCGGATTACCTTGACTGGCCTTTGCTTCACTGCGCGTCGCCCTTCGGATTTCCACCCGTAGCCCACATTTTTTCTTGGTTACTACAATTTCTCACGATTGAATTTTCCCAGTAGGCTTCTATCTCCACAGATGGTCTCTCTTTCGATAGAGCAGCACTTCTATTTTAGCTTTGTTTGGACTTTACTTGACGACACGCTGTGACAACCGCTCGCCGCGTGCGTGCGTGCGTACGCGTGTGTGTACTCTGGCTATTAGCTGTTTGCCATGGCCATTGCTTAGTTATTTCGTTTCAACATCCGTGTGACTCACGCAACATTCAATTGCCTTGTGCCAATGGGCGATTCTCTATAGATGGCCAACGATGGGCCCATATAGATCACAAATCACCGGTGGCGCGGTTTCCTCCTGGATTTTCCTTCGTTCTGGAATAATTGCGTCGACTCTTGATTATACATTAACTTTACCGCAAGGCATGGCATATGCCACCCTAGATATGCAACTGAGAATTTCTCATTCATACAAGGCTGCAAGGGTACCCTGTGCACCGAAATTCGTCTTTTTGCCATAAGGACACCGAGCTTCATTGGGATAGTATCTCGGCCGCCATGCACAACGCCGGAACATGTGCATGCGACACTATCGGTCGTAATCAGATCGATATCTAAGAATTCGGTGAGCTTACTGCATTCCACTAAAGGCCCTGCTGGCATTGAGCACAGTACAACCAGACACACTATTAGGCGTTATCTAAAATGGGGTCTATGTATTAACAAGAAAACCCTGTAGACCTAGCAATTTCACAAAATACGAGAGACCGATGAAGTGGACAATTACTGCAGACTTTTTCAACTGGGTCGCACCACTACTCCCAGGAAATCAAGGATCAGTGAGACATTCAGAAGTTGCACGTGTATGCTAATTCGCTGTGAGGAGCGCCGTGTGGTTCGTTGGGCGGAGCATTTTCGGGAGTAGTTTATTTGACCTGCTGCTTCCGAATCTCTTCTTGTTCAGATAGTGCAGACCATCCATGGGCAGTTAGCCTGGAAACCCCACCACCGGTTGTAGTTCGAGTTGCGATCACAGCTCTAACTTGTTTTCACGCTACCAGTCCAGACTCTCGCACCCTCACTAGTCAAGTCGAAAATGTGTTTTATGCAACTATATAATTTGGTGGTAAGGTCATCTTCTTATCAATGGCTCACCTGTTTCAACGGGTCTGGGAGAAAAAAACTAATCAAGCTAACTGGAGTGAATCGATCAAGATGGCAATATCGAGGAATATCAATCGCACTAATTGTGCTAACCATAAGGGTATTAGGCTAACGTCAGTGGATACGAAATAACTGGCCTCGGGTTGTTCTTATTCAAGCGGCGTCTCATAATTTCTCTAAGTTCTGTCCGTCGGAGGAGTTGGTAAACTGGGTCAATATCGATATGCATATTGATCGAGTCTTTTGTTGCGAACCACGCTTCCATGAACTCCCTTCCTTTTCTTGTTTCGCCTCGTGTCAGGACTTCTCTTTTGGTCCATCACATCATCATCATCACTACACGTTAGCTGGAGGTGGAAAACACCTCAGCTATTGTGCCGCAATAAAAAAGGCAAGAAAAGAAAAAACAAACAAACAGTGGCACGCCCGCTGAGTCCCCAGTAACGGATGGACATCGTTCCTGAGAGCTAACAGCTGGATGTCGTAAAAGAGAATCGTATTATGCCTAACAGGTGAGATCGTGATTGGAGGGGATGGACAAAGGAACTCACAACACAAACGCCATTGGTGCCGGCTCCAAGCCATATCAGCAACTGTGTCCAACCAAACGTGTTCACCGTCCTTAGGACCCCAGCCAGGCAGTCGGGATGCACCAATCGACGCCAACTTCAAAGTGAAGGATTTCATCTTTCTCGACCAAGTCATCACTTGGCCTCCCCTCCTCCTCTTCCAACCGCACCCACAACGCGCAAACAATGCGTGTCGCGAGAGTCGGTGTGCTGGCATGCGCAACACGTGGCCCAGCCATCGGAGCCTGGTGCGTGATATAATGGTGCTGAGCTGTTCACTCGCTCTTCCTGCACCAAATACGCGACGTCGAACACGCTCATTGCTCAGGGGGTGTTCCCACCAGACATGAGCTAAGCTGCGAAGGCAGCGATGATCGAACGTGACGAGTCTCTTCATGTCTGTCGACCTGATGGGCCAGGTTTCACAACCATATAGGAGAGTTAAACGGACGGCTGCGTTGTAAACTCTGCCCTTCAGGACGAGATTAATGTCGCGTCTGCGCCACAGGTGGCGGAGATTGGCAAAAGCACCTCGAGCTTTTGCTATGCGGTTCGTAACCTCATCTTAAATCCCACGGGTGCTACTATAGCTGCCCAAGTACTTGAATTCCTGAACGACTTCTAGCAGATCACCACAAAACGTTAGCGCAGGGTTGCGTCCCTGTCAACCTTGGAGAAGTACTTTGCATTTAGATGGAGCAAAGCATAGCCCAAAATGATTGACAGCCAGTGCTAATCGGTCCAGTGCTGTTTGGCATGTTTGGGAGCTGTCACAGATTAGGGCAATATCGTCCGCATACTCCAAGTCAAGAAGTCGCTCAGCAGTAAGTAGCTCCACACTTTCCAAATCGTGTGCAGCGAACTCTGTTTCCATAACTTCATCAATAGCGAAGTTGAAGAGGAAAGGTGACAGCGGGCATCCTTGTCTCACACCGCTGGTGATACTGAAGGGTGACGACAGTTTGCCATAAATACTCACCCTACCCGAACTATGCGCGTACAGCGCTTTGATAATGTTTGCATGTTTAGCAGGCACGCCTTTCCTCAACAGACAGTCCCAAAGGGCACATCGATCGACTGAGTCGAATGCACCTTTTATATCAAGAAACACGGCAACGGTGGGCCGCCAATAAACATGGCGGTGCTCCAACACTTGACGCAAGATGAAGATGTGCTTGATGCAGCCCCGACCTTGACGAAATCCGGCTTGCTCATCACGAATCTGGCTTTCACGAGTTCCAGTCAGTCTGTGGAGAATGACAGAGGCAAGCAATTTAGAGGTAATCGAAATCAGACTGTGCCCTCTATGATTGCCGCATTCCGAACAGCAGGCTCCCTTGAAAATTGGGATAATGACGGAGCGGTTCCAGTCTGTCGGGACTGTCTCCTGTTACCAAAATTTTATTAGCAACTCGTGTAAATCATCTACTAGAGCAGGTCCACCGAATTTGTAGAGCTAGGGGAATTCTATCTGCCCCTGCGGTCTTATGCAATTTCAACAACCTGATCTCACGTTCGACCTCTGCGCGTGAGGGCATATCCGAGGAGACGGCCCAAGGAGAAGGGCGCTCAATGCCCAGTCCAGTCGAAGCTGTGTTCTTTTTTGTCCCCATGTGCTGAAACTAGCGATAATGCATAGTGCATTTTGCATGCTCTTTTGTGATCTTCTATTCGTGTTGCTAATTTTCTACCCGTTTGGGCAACATAGTCTTTTTCGCAATTTCTACAGCTTAGTCTATATACAACATTACTTTGCTCATGAGCTTCCAGTTTCTCTTTCAGTTTCGACCGAGTTTTCCTCAATGTGGCAGTTGGTTTGTGTGCTACGATGGGGTGATGTTGTTTGAATAGTCTTGCTGCCATTTCGGATATATTCTTCATATAAGGTAAAACAACGCGTCTCTCCGTCGTTGGTGTAGACTGTCATCATCATCATCATCATGCACGTCAGCTAGAGGTGGGGAACACCTCAGCTACTGTGCCGCAATACACAGAAAAAAGGGGAAAAAGTACAACTGTTGCAATCCGGCTGAGCTACCGGTAACGGATGGGCATCATTCCGGTAAGCTACCAGCCGGCTACTGTGCATCAAAAAATTACTATGCAAAATTATATAAGGCTAAATAATGAGATCGTGGTTGGAGGGGAGGCTAAGAGGGGTGGGTAGGACAAAGAAACTCACAGCACGAACGCCACTGAGGTCGGCTCCTAGCCATGTCAGCAAGTGTGTCCAACCAAACGTGTTCATCGTCTTTCGGACCCCAACCAGGGAGCCGAGACGCTCCAACCGAGGCCAGCTCAGAAGTGAGGGCCTTCATTCCTCTGGACCAAGTCATCGCTTGGCCACCCCTCCTCTTCTTCCATCCACACCCCCGGTGCGCAAACAACGCACGTCGCGGGAGTCGATGGGCTGGTATACGTAACACGTGGCCGTGTAGACTGTCTGATGAGGTTTGTTGTGGTCCAGACATCTTCGGATGAAGCTTCGCGGCTATCAGTTGAGTTGGCAACTTTTAATTAGATGCTTCTCTTCTTGTTGCTTTACCTCCACGGTGCTGCGGTGTCTTTGCACTTCACCAAATAGTGCCCGCACACAGTTTACTTTGTGGCATTTCGGATGTTTACTGTTTAAATTCAGAATTTGGTTCGTGTGTTTCCATTTTCTGTAAACTGATATTTGCAGCCTCCTTTCCATGGTTCTGGTTACTAATACATTCAGGAAAGACAGTTGGTTTTCCTTCTCCATTTCCATCGTAAACCGGATGTCTTCAATGGCGTTGTTCAATAGCTGCTGTGCGACTGTAACCTGATTGCGTTTGATGATCACACTTGTCGTTTGCAAATAAATTCCCAGCTCGGCGAACAAATGAGCAGTTGAATTATCAACCCGAGCTACCAGTTTTCCGAAATATTTTGAATTATAAGATTCTTCATTCAGTTGACGATGCCAACATTTGTTAAAACGAGCTACCAATAACAATAATAATAACGTTATTATTATTGGTAACTCGTTTCATTCGGATAAGAGCAGAAAACTGTGAGTTTTGCGCGATATATCGAATGCTTTTCCATAGCGTCGGTGGAGTTAAGCGGTCTCAGTGGTCCTGAAGTTGTTCAGCCAATGAATTCGTCAAAACATTCATACAACATTGGTACGTTTTCAGTAGATTGCGCAAAAAACGATGTTTTGGGGGAGAACGGCAACGGCCAATTCAAAGGTCCCGCACTTTTCGTATGTTTTGTTTTTCTCCCCACTTATTTATATCAAATTGATATTATCTTCCAGTATTTCTGCAGTGGTGGTCTAAATGCTGAAATCCAGCCCATTAGGGTTCATAAAGGTTATTTTGACTTAACTTGGATTAATGGATGTCTTACCGGCAATAAGTAGTGTTTGTTAACTTTGTCCGATTTCCCCATCCTTGTTCAAGTTCCTCGTCGGATCCATAATGGAATGTTTCATTGCGGAATCTCATAATGCAGGCGTCGAGGTACCGCCTGGTGGAAAGCTAGTTGCTCTTGCTTGTGCAGTCGGTATTGCCTTGATGTTTAAGGATGTTCAGAAGATGCAAGCAACCATGAATAACCTCTAGTGTTTAAAGTTGAACTTGGCATGCGTTTCGCACCTTCAGACTGCGATCACCAGCCACCTGATGACCTCATTGACTCTTGATAGCGACCTGCTCGAGGTGGACGATCAAATAACTTTTCTTGACAGCTGCATCAGCAACGGTGGATTCATAGAATCATCAGTTCACGTATTGCAAAAGCCAGAAGTCCCTTTTTGAATCTGGGGCGTCAGAAGGGTTTTTACCGTCGGTCTGAGAGGGCTTGTTTACAAGGCTACAGTGAGGACCGTCTTACGATACAGCAATGAGAGTTGGCGTCTTCGGTCTGAAGGGCCTTCAAGTTTTCGATCATTGTTGTCTGAAGCGTTGCTGGTGTCGGGTGGCACCAGCGTGTTCGCAACGATGGTGTGGGTAGGCGAGTTCTAGGCAGTGATAAACAGACTAGTTCCGTGGAACCACGGATAGCACTGAACACGTTGCGTTGGATTGGTCGTGTACTGCATATGCCCGGTCACTGCTTACTGAAGAGGGACTTGTTTTGTTTGTCATATCTAGGGTGTCACAAAACTCGAGGGGAGCAAAAGTTACTCTGGCAACAGGAAATAAACTCACAGACTACAGAACTGGGTTCCGTTGGTCCGTCTATCCTTCCAGGTTGGGGTCCACGTGAGACCCGCCTTGGGCTTGACTCCAGACGATACAAGACCTGGCTGGCAGTCGGCAACAGTGGCATGTTTACTGTGGTCTCCTATTCGGGCTATCTGTATTAATTGTGCTTGCTACTGAATTATCGGCGGAGTAGTGGCTGATTATGGCATGGGGCAATGAAAGCCGCAAGGAAGCTGTCTTGCTGATGCCGCCGTATCTTTGTACGATATCCATCTGTTTGTGACGGTATGTTGTTCACACAAGGTGTAGACACCTTACTCCTGAATTTTTGCTTAGGACATTAAGCTTTTGCGATATACTTTCCTCCCTATGTCGTTCTGATTCCACTTTAGCGGTGCGTTAGTTCACATGGCTGATGTACTTCTATTATTGATGAATTTAAAGCATTTGAGAAGTGCACATACCTGCAAAGCACACGTGACTACAATTTTCTATGGACCATTGTCGGATACGCGTCCCCAGCTGCGCTTTCACTTGCACTGTAAACCGGGTCATAACTACAGCACTGATTCTCATAACTTAATCTCCGTCTTCTTAACATGCGTTACCATGCCATACGCACAGCGTGAACCTGTCACCGTACTCAGCACACATCTCATTATTGCTAGTTTCCACACATTAGACATCTACCAGGCCGTGTGGACAATGGTTCTCCATTGTGGTCTGCTTTTATATCCCCATCCATCAATCATATCACGGCAGTTAACATGCATAAGATTCGATTTGATGACTGCAGTGTGGGCTTTATCTTCTGCACGAGGACAGTCGTTGCACTGCTCTCCAGAATAAGGTTGGGAAAAGAAGTTCGGATTCCATGTTCTGATTGCCGCGATTGCGGTGACATTCTCCGGTTAAACGTTACAAATAAATAAGCCGTTTTATCTTATTTTATTCATTACACTCAGCTTACAAGCCTCAAAGGTGAACTGCCAATCCGGAAAGGCATCAGACGATTGTTACACCCTATGGTGGCTCGTCAGTGATGCGCCTTCCCTCGGTCCCCTGCTGGGAATCGAACTCATGACTGCTAGTGGCTTGCAACACTAGCCAGCAGCTTATGCCACCGAGCCATGGGGGACGTTAGCGGACAATCACGGATTGAACTGTATCTGCGATATAGCGTGACCCATCCTGCACTGCCATGCAGGTTACTGCCCGTGCACATGACACTGGTTGATCGTCCGGAGCAGGACTTCTCTTGCCAATACCGTGAATCCACACAGCATTTTGAGGACTGATAGTGCTCAGTTTGTGTTTACTAATGAGTAAATATGTGATCAATGCAACCACGACTAGGGCGTAAACTAGTCTGGATTTCAGTAATTCGGCAGTAACAAGGACGAGCACGTCGTGGCTGAATGATGTCCGTGAGAAGTCTGCAAGCGGTGGAAATAAGGCTAATGCCTAGATAATTTTCCCACAAAGTCCTTTGGCCCTTTTTATGTTGGGCACGATAGTTCCGTAGAACTGGATGTCCAATCAGCAGCATCGCCATCTTTCAGCAAAGATGGAAGGTCGTCGGGTCTGGGAGTATTGCTTCATCTCAACGCAGCGATTTCACCTCGAATCTCTAAAGTGAGAGATGTGTCAGCAACACTTCACGTGGTAATCTCGCAGGTCTGCTAGAGTGCTATTTGTCACTGTCATCGTTTTATAATGTTTGATGCCTGAAGTGAACGAAAAGAATATTCTTCTTACAATTTCCGATTTCCGACATGTTATTATATAAATAAATAAAGCTTTATTATTAGGCTTTCTTTAAAAAATGCGGTAATTCTGCGCTCCTGGACATTGGAGTGTTTTGACTTATCGTACACCCCGGACCTCACTAATCCCCAACTCTGATAGGACCCAGTGACTAATCACGACCTCTCACCTGCCCTAGCGTCCTTTCTCCACATCACTACTGTGTGCTTTTAATAAAACCATTCGATTTTATTAGAAATCAACACTCGAAATTTGTCCAAACTGTCATCTTACTATCTCTCAGCATGTTCCTCGCTCCCTTCGTTTCAGGCGTCTTGACTATTTCCTGGTGTCAAAAAGGTTTATGCCATGTGTCCGCGACCAGGAGATACGCTGCGCTGTCCCCGGAAGCGACCACTGTCCTATCGTGCTTTATCTCGAGATCTGATCCCGGTGATATGGGCACGCTACATTTTTCGCAATTTGTGAACTGCCATTACGTATGAAAAGTGTCATTTTTACCACAACAGATTATATGCACCTGATGTCAAATACGAAAGAATTTCATCCTTATCGTTTTATCGAATTCGCCCATTTTTGTTGGTACTGTATTGGGCGGGGCAGTATATTGATGCCACTTAATTCGAGTTAGACAGTAATATCAATGATACTATTGTGCAGCTAATACTGATGCATGCAAGACAGGGGCTTATCGCGTATTGATGTATAATGGTTGGGAGTCCAAGTCTACTCGGGTGCGGTTGAGTACGGCGACAATTACTGAATGCCTGGACGATGTGTGGATCAGTTATCCGGACTTCCATTTGTGCATCTTAATGCGACATAAGTATGGCCGTTTTGTGATCGGGTGTGATAAAGCGCTTCCATAATCGCCCATGATTGTCACTTGCTTGGACACGCCACGTGCTCATACATGGAGGTCAAATGTTTTGACGACTGTGTGTGGATTACGTATGCTGAGTGGGCGTAGTGCCAGTGCTCAAGCTCGCGCCTAGTAGTTCGACTGGTTACACTGTGCTCACAGCCAGTGGGTTTTTTTCTGAATTCCAACAGGTTCACAGAACTCTCGGATATCAACTGGCTGGCGCAGTGACGTTTGGTAGTGCCGCAAGCAGAGGCTACCGCATCGAGCATAGCGACCGCGCTCCTTTCCAGCTGAATCACACTGTTATTAGGACGAGAGAGCGAAAGTTCGTTGCGCAGAGAATATTTTAGTAGGCATGCCTGGCCGAGGACTGGGATGACTTCTCGTTTGCCAATTTAAGAAGACGCTTGTTGCGCCCTGCTGGGGAAGTTCAGGGAAAAACGGCAGCATACCAAAGAATGATCATAGTGGACGCACGTATTCCGGAACTGGAGCTGAGAATGATGCGTTCCCCAGCTTGAACCTTGAGTGCTGCATCAGCGTCCCCGGATGCGTGCAGCCAATAGCGAGAGGACAGGCGAGGCGCAGTTAATGCAACGACCCCATTGGGGTCATTGATCCTATTTTCGGATACGCAACACTCAGCGTGCGAGTGCAGCCAGTTGTCATATTTGTCTTAGAGCGCAAGCGTTGAACGCCGCCAGGGAAACGGGACACTTTGGCCTTATAAGGGATGGCTGTCTATAGGCTTCCAGTAGGTGTTGCGGGAAGGTGGTGTGACTCCAGTGGCACTGCGGCTGTTGCCATTTAGGAATTGTAGAAGGAAGGACGTGAGGGGAGTAAGGCATGCACAACAGTAGATGGGTCGCGCTATATCGCAGTTGGAAATCATTCATGGCGGTCTACCGCCGTCGCTCATTGGCACAAGTCGCTGACCCGTAGTAGTATGATCCTAGGTTCGGTTCCATCGGATGCGCGTTAACGAGGAGTCAGTAAGAGAAAACAACGGTCCAGCGAGTTCCTGGATTGCGTGACTGTCTGTCTGATTCTAGTTTCGACGAACCTTCCGAGAAATCAATGCGTATTATTGGAGCAACTGGAAATTTAAGTCCGTACAATCCTATCCAAATTGATTGAAATCTGGAAAAATAAACACCAGCTGACTGGTCAGCGCAGATCGCTTTTCAAGTTCCTGCGTGATAACGTAACTTTGGACTCGCAAATGTATCATTGTCCGGAATCCAACATTAGATACATGGTAATCCAGCAATGTTTTGGATTGTTGCACTGAATTTGCTTTCACTGTGCCCTGACGGATGGTTCCAAACATTAGCCGCCTGCCCTTCAAAACACAGCGGGTGGTGAACTCTTCTCAGATTCGGGACCACTTGTGTTCGCAACTGGAGCAGCGACCTCAACGTGTGCATATTACCTAGATCAGGGATGTCCAACTCCGGCCTGCGGTCCAAATACGGATCGCATTAACATTTCAACTGGCCCACAACCTCATCATGAACTAATAAATACAAGCTTGATTTTTCCGTACAGACGATATTATATAGATTACAGAAAATAAGGCGTTATGAGTACAAAGTCCAATGGCGTCAGATGCTGGTAATCAATGATGTAGTAACGTTTACCTTTACTCAACTAGGAAAATTCAATCTAGGGCTTTTACTAATCGCGTCTTAACTCACCCAAGAAAAATATGGGTTCGTTAACTTGGTATATATATGATTGGCTATACCCCATGCTGAGGCTGATGTTGCATTAATGATGCTTCTTCACCGCAGTGGGGCTAAATCCACTTACCCTGAAACTTGGTCTTTTTATGCTGGATAAAATTGACCACCTTATTTGGTTTGTCTTGTCTACATGAATACTCTTCTATTAACTTGCACACGTTGCTTACACTAATTGCGCTTATCTTCGGTAATTTTGTTGCGTTTGTAGCATTTTAAGTAACTTGTGGACATTTTTTACTTATCACGGATTCGTTACTAACCAGCTTACTTCATATGCTAATTTAGCGAAGAGTTATGTCTGCGGTATGCTTTAACAGATATATTTTATTTGATATTGTTATTTCAAGTGATTGGCTGTTGCTTGATATCCCCGGTGTGGCTGCGCTTGATGTGCATGTTGACAAGGTGCCTACCTGTCTATTATCCACTACATCGTCCATACTGGCTCCAGGAGACAGTTGGTCGTTGCTGGAGGGAACGGGGTGCACGGTCCTTGTGGTCGTGCTAGGCTCGAAGAGTGGTTCCATGCACTCAGTGTGGAGCGGACAACGGCCCAGCCATCGCCTTGTGTGTGCTTGGTTCCCAAATACAGCGTCCTTGTGTTTGCCTGTGAAGGAGTGTGGACCGGCTCCGTTGATGAAATGTGTCTCCCATCCACAGGCCTCCCGGTCTTATTCCTTCGGGTTTACAGTGGATATAGAGTGTGTGGGTGGTGCAGCGCAAGCTACCCATGGTCTCTCTGTAGGCGCAGGCGTCCTGTGGCTGGTTACAGTGACAGGCAAATCCGAAACCAGATGTCGCCAACCATATGACTGGCTACAGTTAGCCCGTTCTGAGAATGGGATTTTTGTTTTATAGACTATCTCAGTCTCCAAATTTTTATTGTACTGTAATTTCCTTCAATCTACAACCTTTTCACTTTTCTGATCTTTTAATTCCAAAAAGGCTTTTTTCTTCACTTTTACAGCTTCTATGATAATGGGGTTTTAACTAAACTGAAAAGGTAAATTGAAAGATTTGTTGACACTTCATTTATGTGATTTTAATTACTGTTCTAAAATGGAGTGTGCGACAAAAGAAGGACAGTTATTGAGGAAGGACGCCGCTTCCAGGAAAGGTTGATCTTGGATTCTTTTTTCGTTGGTTAGTTTGGAGTGTGTGGTTGTAATTTTGGGAATTCAATGTCGTGAAGCACTACCAAACAAAGCATGTTATGACAAAGTAACTACAAACGAATGAGTTGGGAAAGTGGAGCAAATGGAAGCTGGAATAAGCTCACAGCCAAGGTCGTATGCAAGAATCGGTCAGTCGAGTGAAAAGGCGATATGAGGTGATCAAACTAATAACAAAACACTGCGAACCATTTTCTGAAAATGAAGTTGTCGTAGAACATAAGATGAAAATTTTTGAAATATCTGTCCTGAGAAAATGCATGGGTTTGCCAGGCACACAACAATGTGGTTCACAGGACTGAAGACATCTCTAATATTAAAACACTTGGAAGCGAAATGAGTAGAATTTGACTATACGAAAGCCTGTGATGAAGGCACTGATGCATCTGATATTGCCCAGCTTCTTATCTTCTTGAAATGAGTTAACGATGACTGAGCGAGAAATGATTTGGCCTGCTGACTCTTAAAGATCAAACAAGCAGAATAGATTTATTTGCTTCTGTTTGTTCTGCAGTGAAATTAAGCTGTCATGTAAAGATTTTTTGGTACTGTTGCTGACGGTGCCCCAGCCAGGAATGACGAGTACAATGGATTAGCAACGCTTGTCTATAACAAAGTCAGCGAAGAGGGGGCAAAGACATTAAAGCTGCACTACTTCATTGACCAACAATTTATTTGTGCCAAACATCTTAGGTGTAAGCATGTTATGAAGCCATTGAGAAAAGCCGTGGACTAGCTTCGCTCTAAAGCCCGGTTACATCGTCAATTTCATCAGTTTCTACTCGACGTCCGCGGTGAATACGGAGATATTGTGTGCCACAATGAAGTAACATGGCTCAGTCGAGGGATTGCACCTAATCGCCTCTACGTTTTTAGAAACGGAAGTGAACAATTTATGTCAGGTAAAAAAGCAGTTGCTTGGCAATGCCCGCAGGATGGTGGGGGTTAAACTACAAGTATCAAAAGATAGGCGAGTTGTCTGTTTGAGCGTGTATCTATCAGATAAGCTGCTGAATAATAGTAATGTACATAGGAATTGAACACGAAAGACGAGACAACATTGGGACCGTTATATTTGTTGTACTCCGTGAGTAAAGTAAGAAGTTAAAACGAGAATACTCACTTGTGTCCCGCATCCTTAGGTTTATGTAACATCTAAATCCGATTTGGAGGGGTACTTAATATATTCCAATTTTGCACAGTTTAGGCAACGAAGTGATGGGGACCACTGGCAAGATCCAATCGTTTTTTTTGAAAATATCCAAGGCGGGGAAGAAAACAACGAAGTTTGAGAGAGAGAGAGTTCCAGGTTTGGCCAACCCTAAGAGAAAAATAATTCCAGGTGGCTAAACTGTGCACACAATTTCAGAGGGTTCCCTCTTAGATTGGTGTTATGGCTGAGTTTCAGCAAGTGACGGCATACGTGATTAGGGTCACTCAATATTTGGTAGACTAATGTGAGATCGCCGCACAGCCTTCGGTAGCGGCCACTGAAAACTCGCAGTGACTTCAGCCTTTGATGGTAGGATAGATTTCGTAGTCCCTTGAGGTTCTTTGTGACCCTGTGTTGGGGTTTCTCTAATACTTCTAAGTCGCGCTTCAATCAAGATTGCCAAGCTTGGATGAAGTATTCAACGTGACGGCGCACGTAAGAATTGTGCAGATGGGGAAGATGGATAGGTCGAGTCTTCCGAATGCTCTTCGCAGCAAGCTGACGTGCTGATTTGCTCACTTCACAACTGCCTCTGACTGTTTTGAACAGTTAAGGTCACTTTGAATGGAAAATAAGGGACAATCGATGACAGAACAATGTAATCCTTCTTGACTGGCCGATTTTGGATTTTTGTTTCATATTACACGACACCTGAACATGTTAAACACGAACCTTCCTGTTCACAATGCAGGTATTCACGCATCAAAGTCTTCAGAAATAAGCTACAACTTTCGAAGACAGCTGTTTCAACCGCCACAGGAAATAATGACAAGTCCTTCAGAAATCAACATCTATGTACAAATACAGAAGTATGTAGCCGATATTGTATCCCTCGCTGATGAGTTTCAAAGGCGCTTTCAGGACTTTGCAGCCATTGAAAAGGAGATCTGGGGTTTTTCCTCGAATTTCTCTGGATCCTAACAATGCTTCAGGCCACCTGCAGCTGCAGCCAATTGAGTTGCCAAGTGATGTTGAATCTCGCAGTTGGCATCAGCAGCTCCCCCATCGGTTTTTACCGCCAGCTGGATAAAGACAGATGCCAAGGTATTCGAATATTTGCTAGGAAAATTCTCAGCTTGTTTGCCTCGGCGTACTTGTGCGAGCAGACATTCTCTGTTTTGAATTTTAACAAGAGCCGTGTGAGGACGAGCATAGGTGATTCTCACCTACGTGATATCTTGCGCATCAAAATCAGTATCATTGACCTGATCTGACCAGTTTACTACAGTCAGGATCTCAGTTTCACCATTCACATAACAAGCTTGCAAATTAAATGTTGTAACATGTCATTTTTGGTTATTGTCTTAATGTCATACTGAATATGGCTCGACATATTTTTACCTCACAAAATGTGTCCCTCCTTGCAAAAGTTTGGATATCCCTAACCTAGATGTGACATGCGGTACGTTCAGATGAGGTAGACTCCCACTCGACGATTGGCCAGGGCGTCTAGTCCTAGTTTATTGCATCGCTATTCGTACAGTAAACCTTGTACTCTGGGGATGAGCCTGGTAGCGACCTGTTGGACCCGTTCGATCTTCTGCGCCACGTCTCTAGTGTCGAGCGATAGGTGGGAGAGCCATACTGTGCGATTGTTTTTTTTTGCTGGTGGAGAAGAGCCGAGTGGCCATCTTTTCAGACCAGATGCAGTAGCTGCGTTTGAGAGCCTAGAGTATGCTCACTTCGTTTCGGTGTAATCTGTTCATGTTGTCCACCGACTTCAAGTCGCAAACAAGGACGAAGTCATCATCACCATCATCTTGCAGGTTAGCTTCAGGTGGGAAATGTCGCATCTTCTGTGCCGCAGTACAACACAGTGACATATGTTAAACAGGCAAAGCAAAACGCCATCATATGTGCTATTCTTCAATTGTGAATCGTCATTGGGACCGTGTTTGAAAGGTGAGTCTAAGCAAGATGTGAAGGGACAATGGAACCTAAACCTCATTGAGGTCGGCACTTGACGATATTAACAAGCGTATTTAACCATCTTCTTTGATACCCGAACCCACCAAACTCGAAGTGTGATTGACCACGTTGTCGGACGGACACTATTTTCACTCAAATCTCGGACGTGCAAAAAGCGCATGGGTAGCGCATGACCAGGCCATAGGTGCCTTGTACGGAATCAATGTTGCCGAGCGATTCATTTCCTCTTCCTCTTGTGCGATTAGCAGCGCGCCGACTACGCCAATTGCTCACGCGATGTTCCCACTAAGTGTGAGACAGACTACGAAAGTAGCGTTGGTAAAACGCAACCGGTTGCTTTATGTCCAAGTTTCACTACTGAACAGTAAATAATAATATTATTAGTAACAGCAATGTATGCTCTCGGTTTCACGAAGGATGCGCTTTCCGGTATGATCAGGATTTCCCAATGATTATACACCATTACAACCACAGAAGCCAACAAATACATTAGAATAAAGAACTGGCTGCATAAAATTAGAGAGAAAAGGAATCAAAGATTCAATTAAAGTAATACGGCCATTCATGGAACCGTCGCCACGCAGATTAGTTCCACGAAAAGTCTCACTCGTACTTCAGAGAACATCTGGCAATGCACCGCTGTGGCTTAAGTATACAATCCATTACCGCTTTAAATCATTTTACCGAGTGTAGCAAGCGTTCGTTGTCGCCAATGGATTTGTGAACACTTCGCTTTGCATGGGTACACTGACTGTTAGAAACGTCACTGCGTCACTTCAGGAGATAGGCCAAGTCGTGGCCAACAATGAAAGAAGGTTAAATAAAACAACCTATAATAACTGTCACGTACACGAATGACTTCGATCCGTTTACTTCAGTTGTGCCCGGATTGGTTACCACACACTAGCCAGCCAATCATCTGACACACACCCCGGTCTCCCAACGCAAGTTCTGTGCGTCCCGTACCTTTCTCAATTGTTTGATAAAGCTGCTGTTGTTTAGACGTCTTCTGCTTGCTGAGATTACGTGTCTCGGAAGGGCTCGTTACTTGCCTAGTGGTACTAGGTTCTAGTGCCGACGAAAATGACGTACCCAATGTTGTCTACACCTTCTATCTTCTGGTCATCTGCTGAGGAAAAACAGTCTTCCTCAAACTGGATAAGGTGGTGGAAATCAATAACTACCTACGTGGAATTATTTCCTATACTGAATCCGACTGTTGGCCTCTGAGACTCGCAAAATCAGACTGTTCAGGCAAGTGCTTAGTGATGAAAGTCAACAGCACTACGATGCTCTGCATCTGGAAAACTATGCCACCCTCAGTTCTGCTGTGGATACTTATACCATGTTATCGCGGTTGAAACAAAATATTTACACTGCTAGATATTATTTTTCAAAACTTGTTTAGAAGCCGAACGAGTGTCAATGATTTTATTACACATATCGATCCATTCCTGAGTGTAAGTATAAGGATATTCCGCCTGGGAAGATTGAAGAGCAAGTGAAAATTCAATGTTTAGTCTCGGGAATATCGACGAAAAGACTGGAGAATTTGTTATCCTTTAATGAGTATCTAAGTATCCTAGTTCGATGTTTGATTGGATGAGCAAATGTAAGGTTAAGGTCACTTAAAGGTTTGTTTACACACTGGCTGAGATAACGGGTGCATCGCCGGAACCACATCACAGATGGAATTGATGATTCAGTACACAGTGTCAAAATTGGCCTTCGAGTTGATCGCTGGAAATACCCATCGGAACACCTTAAATAATATCGACCGATTGGTTCGCATCACCAAAGACATTACTTTAAACTATTTCCATTCCAGGAAGTCCCGCTTTTTGTCAGTGAGATCACCTTCGCGCAAAAATACAAGTTCACTAGGTTGACGGGCTTGACGAAGTCGCAAAACGAGTTGGTTTACAATATCATTGGCGGTGCGCATTCTTACTGTTTACCTGTCCGTGAAGTGTGACAAGGAACTGATCTACTCAAAAGCTGAACTCATTGATGTTAGAGTACTTATTTCCGCGGCTGATGGATGCTGTAATCATGTCTGCGGGTACAGTGAATCCTTGGGTCACATACCGCAACGATGCAGTATCACACACAATGCTTTCATCTCAACCAGATTGTGAATAGACTCGATCAATGTGTGCGACTTTACAAGTGTCGCCTAAGCATTGATTACGTCATAAATTCTAGTTGGTGGCACTGCAACCCATATATAGTAACTTCTAGTTGCAACTGACATGGACGACGCATTAAAGTAACCGTTGATTTCAGCCGGCCCGGAACCTGAAGGTAACGAGCTTGTCTTGTAATCTGGCAGCGCATGTGCGTGCCTGCGCATGTGTGGGGCGCCCCTCGAAGTATCGTTAGCCCACGTGCAACCGGTCGCGCTTGCGCGGCACCGAACCGTCGGTACTGCGTACTGGTGTACTGTTGATGCCTTCCTTTTCAGCTGATTTGTGCATAGAACGCTTTCGTTCTAGAAGCAATATTGGATTGGGATCTCCTGGTCTCTGATTTGGCACATGTTAATTTCGGGACGTGGGCGTACGTTCACCACTTTCACCTCGTACTTGAGGCACTTGGGCTTATGCCCCCTGGATATTTCCGATTGGTGCCTTCTGGGTATTCGACACTAGCACCTTATAATTCTAGCAAGAGGGGGTTTTAACGTTTGTCAATCTATGCTGTTTTGCAGACGTCCTATGAAACGATTTATGCGAACCACCGTCCAGGTACACATTCAGTGCCGATGAGCCAGCGCATAAAGTGCAATACCGCAATTGCACCAACATAGAATACAGCAGAATGAAGGCCAAATATTTGATCAGATTCTACTTTAGATTTTTTCACTGTGGATCACTTCCACTTTAATGGCCATCTCCCGTCGTCGGTGAGCGCAAAAAAACAGTAAATCTCAGAATGCGTGACAACCTGATACAACAAAATTAACGCATCACCAAGGTTCACCGTGTAGCCGAGTGCGGACGGTGCCCCAATGACGTATGAAGACTGCTGTATAGCTGTGAACTCGGCTGAAAATGTACACATAAATCGTCATAACATCATTAAACACATTAGCTAGAGTTGGAAATCACCTGAGCTGTTGTGACGCGATATATAAGTAAACAATAACGTATGCTCGTAGAAAGTAGAAATCCCGATCAAAACACACACACAATAATGTGCCTCGACGGGGAATCGAACCCCGGCCCAAAGAATTTCCGGTCCGCTGCTCTACCACTGAGCTACCGAGGGCTGACAACTAGGTGCGCAAGTTTTAATACATGACTTCTGTTTGGTGCGCGACGTATTGCCAATGAGCTCACAGTATCTGTCCTGGGGTTGCAGATTGGCTCAATCACCCGTCACTTCTCAATGGACCGAAATACCTGTCCTTCTAATGTCCAAAGGGCGATTGTAGATTAATTGCAGATGTTTATGCGTAGGGCAAAGTTCGTAGAAAGTTGAAGTCACGGTTAAAACTCACACACTGTGAGCTCATTGGCAATACGTCGCGCACCAAGCAGAAGTCATGTATTAAAACTTGCGCACCTAGTCGTCAGCCCCCGGTAGCTCAGTGGTAGAGCAGCGGACCGGAAATTCGTTGGGCCGGGGTTTGATTCCCCGTCGAGGCACATTATTGTGTGTGAGTTTTAATCGTGACTTCCACTTTCTACGAACTTTACCCTACTCACAAACATCTACAAATAACGTATGCATTGGAGACACACCGGCTTAGTCACCAGTAACGGATGAGCGTCGTCCCGGAGAGCTAGCAACCGGCTACTGTGCCACATAATAGTTATATTGTGCTTACAATATGAAACCGTGGTTAGAAGGGAGGGGCAAAAAACTCACAACACAAATGCCATTGAGATCAGCTCTCCGCCATGTCAACAAGTGCATCTAGCCAAACGTGTTCACCGTCTTTCGGACCCCAACCAAGAACCTTAGAGACTCCAAGCGAGGCCAAATTCGAACTAACAGCCTTCATTCCTCTGGACCAAGTTATCATTTGGCCACCCCTCAATGGTATATTGCGGAGAAAAAATCGCCGGAGATTAATGTGTTTCGCCGGATGATCAGTTAGGGTGAGCAAAATAGAGGCAGAAATAGCAACAGGAAAATCTGAAAATCGCAGTTTGCAAACTGAGCAGAAACTGTTCCACTCTGAACAGTGCACTCTTGGTTTTATGTATTATCCAAGATGATAGCCTGGGATTTCCAGGCAAACACGGGGTGTGTTAAGTTCCTTTTGTTTTCTCCTGTTTGTATGGGACAGTTGCCTTGCGTGATATGGTGCAGTACATCCAGTGCACCGTCGACACGTGCTTTGAACATGGTTAACGTGGGGGCTGAAATTATAGCTTCTGATAGGGTATCCCATGTGTAGCAAGCATGCAGCGAGAAAAAGTTCCTTCGACGCACCAACCGACTGTATTCTTCTGCCAATTGGAGGCCGTGATCTCAGTCTGTTATTATGACTGAGCTTCAGTAGGTGAAGCCACGGGTGATTAGGGTTGGTTAGAATTTGGTCAATCATGATTAGGCAAACGCCGATGGAGTCCACTGAAAATGCCTAGCACTTTGAGGCGCTGTTCGTATGACAAACGGCGTAGCCCCTGGATATTTTTCATCGCCGGACGTTGCGGAATCTGCAAGACAGTGAGATCCCGCTTTAGCTATGGGTGTCATGCTTGAATTGTATATTCTGCATGAGGGTATATGTAAGCAGGAAGTAGTTGACGGAACATAGACCGTTCGAAGTGTCCGATAGCTCTGCGTAGAAACCCTTCAATGCTTTTTCGGACTGCTGCGAGCCCCCGAGATTTTCCTGGACCAGCACACCGAGAACCTTTTCGTGAGAACAGGGTTGCAGATTCTGGTCTCCCTGCTTATGAATGTGAACCAGACGGTGTCATAGATGGAACACTGGACATTTGACTGCATTAAAGAGAAGACAATTTGGACCGCAAGCCATTGATCTTGTCTAGGTCGTTTTGAAGATGGATACGGTCTTTCGGAGCTCTGATCGTTTGCCAAACTTTATGTCATCGCGTAGAGTAAGCAGTTTAACGTAATGGTTTCTGAAGACTAAGAATTGCGCGGGACTCTAGTACCGAGCCCTGTGGCACACCACATTCGACGTGAATTGGATCTGATATGGATTCACCTACTCTCACCTCCATACAGCTGTACGAGAGAAAGTACGGATCCACCCGAAGAGAGGGTCCTCAGTGTCACATGCTTGAAATTTGCCTAGAATGATACGATGATCCAACCGGTCGAATGCCCTGGTGGAGCCAAGGTAAGCTACATCAACTGCTGCACCAGAATTCACCGTTTCCGTCCAGCTGTCTCATGCTAACAATAGGTTCGTGATGCATGACCGATACTGGCGGAAGCCCTGTTGCTGCTGAGCAGTGTGATCAAAAACGTCCAGATAAAACATGAGTGCATCGGTAATGGAAGCCTCCACAACTTTTGAAAGAACTGGCAGCAGCGTCATCGGTCGATAATTAGCTGGGTCGGAAAGACTACCCCCTTTGTAAATGGATGTTACTATCCCCTGTTTCCGCATTGCAAGAATGCGCCTTTCGTTAAGTCAGTTCTGAAACAGCCGGGCTAAAGGTTCAGCCATAAGAGTAGCCGACGCAGCAGCCGTTTTGGGCGAATGTCCTCAATTCCTGGACAGACGCATGGATAGCATCTTTTCCATCACTGTCTGCCATAAAATGTATGTGAGTCATGGTGGAAGCGTCATAGTTTCTAACAATTCAGGAGACCACGGAATGCAATGAAACGTTAGTGCATATTGTTGTTGCAGAATGTTAGACGCTTTGTTAGCAGTCCGAGTTAGACCGTCGGCTGTTTGAATAGGGGAAATTCACCTTTCACCTTGCCGAGGCTGTTCACGTGCTTGAACAGAAGATTAGGATTTGAAGGAAATCGTTCTGCTGAAACCTCTTGATAAGCTACTTTGTCTTTGCGCACTAGTTGAGTACAATCGTTACGGTGTACAACATAGGCCTTTCAGATGCTCGGACTTGTATCGGTTTTGTGGGTATACCAAGCCGCGTTACGCATCACCATGCACATACGTCTCTTATTCCGTATAAACGACGCTACATTTCTCGAACTGATAGACTTTGGTTACGATGCCCCCATAACCAAGGTCTTAAGCTTACTGACGAAACGTTCCCAGGCAATATCGGGTGCACTCGTTCGGCCAACAATAGGCATCCGTTGACGACTGACAGTTCATCCTTCCTTAGGAAAAACTTATGCAGCTCAGCTGTCAGTTTGTCCTTGGGCCACTGTGTAGTGTGGTATATGATGGCTTCTTGATCTCGGGTTTATGTATCACGCACCATTTCGAAAGTAACCGGAAGCTTTCTGAGACTCTCCATCAGCACTTGGTTCACTTCAGACTCCAGAGAAATCGCTGCGATGATTGATTCTTCTTTCTGGGACTGTTGGTTTTCCACTAGTCGAGAAAGTGCTTCACTTTGGAGATATGCTCCACCTCAAAGTCGTACCCGAGCAAAGTGGCTGCCCAACATTGCAGCCTGTTCGCTGCATAGACGGATATGGCTGACTTTGATCCGAAAACTGCCAGCAGCGGCTTATGATCAGTAAGAAGTGTGCACCTTCTCCCATAGAAGATATTGTGCAATTTCTTTACTTCGAAAACTAACGTCGAGGCCTCTTTCCGTATCTCGCCATAATTTCGTTCTGCGAGAGACAACGATCTGGCCGCGTGTGCAATTGCCTTTGCTGAGCCGTCTGCGAACTTGTGGGCTACGACTGCACCAATGCCATAGTTCGAGGCGTCCGCAGCCACCACAATCTCCAAGGTAGGATCGTAATGCGTCAGTAGAAGATCGGAACATGGAAGCTTTTCACTTGCGTAAATGATCTCTGACATCCTTCAGACCGTTCCAGGGCTTATCCTTGGTCAGTAATTTACTCAGTGGGCCACGTAAGCGATGCATTCGCGGCAGGAATGGGCTGTAATGGCTTATGAGTCCTTGGAAGGACCTTAGTGTTGCAACATCTTTGGTAGGCCACATCTTCTTGATAACTTCAATGTTCGCTGGATAAGGACGTCTGCCATTTCTCTCGACTATAAGACCGAGAAACGCAATTGAGTCCATAAAGAAGGTACACTTCGGTCGGAGTCTGAATCCGTACTCTTCAACACGACCAAGGACTTGATTCAACTTCTCAAACAGGTCACCAGTATTGCCTCCGACAACAATGATGTCATCCAGGTATGCAGCTGCGCTATCGACGTCTGTCAGCATCGTGTCAATGATCTGTTGGAATATGGCTGGTGCGGACTTGACTCCAAACGGAAGACGGTGGTACTAATACAGCCCTCGGTGCGTATTGATGGTGAGTAATTCTCGTGAAGCTTCATGTACCTCGATCTGCAGGTATGCGTCGGATAGTCCAGTTTTGCGAAACACTTACCCTCATTCCGTTTTGCAAACAAATCATCCGGAAGCGGTAAGGGGTATTGATGTTCGTTCAGTGCAGCATTCAGACCCGTTGAGAAATCGGTGCATATTCGAATTTGACCGTTCGGATTTTTGACGATCACAATAGGTGCTTCCAAGGATGAGTAGTTCATCGGGTGGATAACTCCTGCTCTCTCTAAACGATCCAGTTCCTAGTCAACCATCGGTGTTGCCGCGTAAGTTACACAGGGCGTCTCGTACGAAACACTGGAACAGCATCGGGCTTAAGGGAAAGTGAAGCGTGTAATTTGATGCACTTACCGAGGCCTTCTTGAAAGACCTGGATACTTCTCTCGCAGGCGCTCAATGGCCACTGTTTTGGGGACTGTTGGTTTGTGAATCTGCACAGTTGCACAAATTTGGTTTATCGGAATATCAAGGATATTAAAACGCTCAATCCCATCTAGACGCAGGAGGTGTAAATTGTGATGGCTCATGAGGAAAAGCGATCGCTTTGTGGGGAAGTCGGCACAGCGACAGTCACATACAATTTGATCAACCAATTTCAACTCCGTACCTGATGCAGTCTTCGCCTGCTGACTGGTAGGTTTGATATCGGGGGACCCGACAATCCTCCACAGCCTTTTTGATATGACCGTGATGTCTGAGGCGGTATCAATCTGCAAGCGCGCCTGTCTTCCATTGATGCTGATGGTGATGTACTTTCTTCTATCTCGAACATTATCAATAAAATTGATGTTCAATCTCTTTGCAAAATGGCCGTACGTCTTCTTTCGATTATCGTGGGTTGACCAGAAAGGTAATTTGGCTATGGAATAGGTTTCTTTGTGCCCATCTCTGCGGCATTTCTGGCAGATATGCTTATTGTATGGACACCATCTAACTAAATGCCAGTTACCACATTGCCAACAGGCTGATGGTAGTTTTTCATGTGGGCGCTTTTTTTGATCAGTGGCTGGAAC
Organism: Dicrocoelium dendriticum; assembly: GCA_944474145.2. NCBI lineage: Eukaryota > Metazoa > Platyhelminthes > Trematoda > Plagiorchiida > Dicrocoeliidae > Dicrocoelium > Dicrocoelium dendriticum. The sequence goes on along the minus strand of OX104062.1, from coordinate 56,675,503 downwards.
TTTATTCCTGGAAATCTGCGGGCCTGCGTGATCATTATAATGCGTCTTTGTGTCCTCGATCATAGCGGTATCGTGTTTCAAATTAATGATTCTCTAGGCCTCTGCAATGACAGCCTGCAGTGTGACGTCCGGGTCTCGCTCCAAAAGCCCCAATATTCTGGTCCGTATCTCGGCATCCTTAGAAGATTGCAGGCTGCACACCAAAATCAAACACTCAAATTGATCTACGGTAAGTGATTGCAGCTAGAATTTTTGACGCCCTTGTTTCGCTGTTGCGGCATGGACAATGCGACAGTCGCTGTCCCTTTTACACAGCTTCAGACAGTTGTACCGATTGTTGTAAGGCGATGCTTGAGAGCCAAACATTTTGCCAGTCGGGAAACTGTTTCTTTAAAACTGCACTCTTGTGCGGTCCTGGGCAACATGTAATTGAGATTTCTGTCGTGCTCCACAGTTCCGAGTTTATGAAACAATAGTCGCACTTTGATGCATCGACAGTATTCGCCAGTTTTGTCCTGAAAATATTGTCATAACCTTTGAACCATGCATTGAAAATCAGCCCTGGAGCGGGATCAAAAACGAACTCATCAATACTGTTGACTATTGTATCAACTGAAGACTAGTCAGCATTGTGGATGGCTGTAGACTAGGGCGATAGTGTTCGAGTGAAAGTCTCGATCATACGCAGTTGTGCCGCCTCGAATTGCTGCTGCTGTTGAAGCAAAATGGCTTTCAGATCTTCTGCTGAGATAGCCATCTTGATTCAGTTTACCTCACGTCGCCAGAAATATCTTGTGGTGACCGCTGATTTTACGGATAGCCTGCCTGAAATCTGCTGTGTCACCTCCAACCAGTTCAATCCCGCGAGGAAATGAGAACGCCAAGAAAACAGCCGGACTGAGTGCTTCTATTGTATGAGAGCATAGCGCAATAAATAGGTTGTAGGAAACCACTAACACAACAAAATTGGAGATGTTAATTAATATGCTACTCTTCAGTAGTTAATAATTATTAACACAAATCAAACGGTTCAAGTTCATGGTCCAACTTGCCATTGATTACACAGATCCGTATTTTGATCTGTACTTGAGTTCCATCTCTAATTGTAGATCGAGGCACTGTTACGCCACTGCGCTCGGCCTGAATGTTATGTGAAACCTATCTTCCTGTAACACACTTTAGGTATGAGAAAGTTTTTTTCGGGCACGTTTGGTATTGAACAAATACGTATGGTTCATATTGATCCCACTTCTGCTGCTTATGCAGAGTGCACAAGTTTCGGACCTTTCTGAACTTTGGGTAATCCGAGAGTAATTGTTTACTCGAATACGGTTCACAGTTTACGCCATCTGTTCTGTAGGAACTTCAGCTCTCGGTCGATCCAGGAGGAGCCTTTGTATCCCGGTCTACCAGTGGACTTCGGGACGGCTTTTCGATGCTCGACGTCATCTTGGACACTAGTAGGTTTCGTGCTTTATCAACACTCAGAGACTCTGAAATACTCCAAGCTTCCGTGCTTTCCGCAGCGTGTTATCTGGATGGATCAATACGCCAGGAATTACGACGACATGCACCATGGTCATTCATGGTAAGACGTGTTCACAAGAAGGAGACTAATGAGTGGTCGCTTCGACCAAGTGGTTGGAGGGACTCCAAGTCACAAAGGTCAGAGGGTTTCGGAGAGAACCTCAGGTCAAGGAAACTGGTTATCTGACCCGGGAGCTTGTGCGTTGGTGCAAAGATGTGTTCACCGAGATTGCACTCCTGAATAGTGTCGAGAAATCGTATCTCGAAGGAATTTTGCAACGGATTACAGTGAAGTAGGTTCCAATTGATATTTGGTGCTGCGAAGTCATCCATTAGCAGACAGTTTCTGCTAGTGCCATTGGTTTTGCTAGAGTTGAGGAGAGGAGAACCTGAGCCCGAGGGAGCCACGTAGGCAACGCCAATCGTGTGTTTGCTGGCCATTGTGGATCCGGCACCGATATTGTCAGAGAAGACCTCAATGATGTAAAGTTTGAGCAATTTTCCGACTAGAGAATCTCTCCCCCTCCGGTCCTCACATAAGTACGATCAGCTCGGGAGAGTTGATATCCTGGTATGCTAATATCTGTGTCCAAGATCGCAGAGAACAGCCAAGTCTTTGTGAACGCCAATACATCTGGATGGGATCCAAAGATAAGAAATGGAATCTCGTCAAATTTGTTTCTGAGGCTGCGCACATTGGCGAGTAATACTCGCGGCCTACTATTTGTCCCAGCGGCCTAGGTAGCAGTAGGATTGTCCGCCAGCTTGTTCTCAAAGTCCTCTTCAAAATGTGAAAACCCAGTGTGTAGATAGGTTTCTTTACTGGCTCTACGCCTACGTAGCTCGTTGACAGCTTATTTCATTTAAAGTCGATCCCCTCAAGAGTGGTCTTTCAGGACAGAGAATGTTTCACCCTTAAGGCGCGAAATGCGCCTGTGGATACGGCGACACTCTTCTTCGTCTTTGCAGACGAAGTTAAGGGGGCGAAACATGGAAGGATCTACCAGCCTTCTACTCAGGCGGAAGGCTGAGGCGATGTTGAGGCGCTGCTCACCTTCATCGTTCCCGGGGAGATCTGTTTCTCCTGGTTTCTCGGGTTGTAGTGCAACCGGTTTTTCGGTTATCATAGTGTTGTAGCACAAAAACCAACTACCACGTTGAGAAAAACCCTAATAATACTAAAAGGAAAACTGGAGGCATATGGAAGACGGAATGTGGCATACAAAATAAGTATCCGAAATTGCAAAAAGAACTTTGTTGACCAAACAGGAAGGAAATTGGCGACACGGATACATGAATATAAAAGTGCCTGTGGAAAGCATTATGCATTGTCCCTAGTCTCATTGCACGTGGATGAGGAAGGACATCGCTTCGATTGGACCAAAACAGAAATCCTGGCACGAGGTGAAACAAGAAGAGGAAGGGAGTTCCTGGTGGCTTAGTTCTCCCCAAAGAACTCAATCAACATGCGCATCGACATCGATTCAGTGTACCAACCACTCCGACAGAAAGAAATAAGGAAGATTCTATCACGCGGTTTTGGGCAGAACAACTCGAGCGCCGACTTCAGTCGTGGGAAAAACGAGTAGAGATCACGGGAAGCAGACCGATGCTGTTTCTTTAAAAAGTCGCCTGCACGTCGATCACGGCTAGAGGATTCAATTAGCAAGTTTTCGCACCGAATCACACTGTACTGACGATGCCGCGTCGTGTGATGGTGAAACGAACGCAACCAAAGTGCCAAGCTGTGAGCAAAAACGTACAACTGAGGTGGTAACTGCCAAGCTTGGAGGAAAGCTATGCAATCTCAGGGTGCAAAGCATTGTCCGAAACGGCTGATAGTCAGTGCTAATCTGTCCGGTGCCGCTTGGCACGTCTAGGAGTTGTCATAAATGAGAGCAATGTCATAAGCACCCACAAAGCCAAGAAGTCATTCATATTGGGAGGACCTTCATACCTACTAAATCCTGTGGCCGGCTTGCCGAACAACCTCCGCGTGGTGTCCGCTGGGTGGTTCGGGTATTTGATGTTCTAGCAAATGGTTCCGCGGCAGTGTTCCAGGACGTGGTGGGTTTTCGCCTGGGAAGCGTCCTCCCTATAAAAAGCCACAAATGTCTGTTTAACAACACTGCGACGTGTCGGATGTGACTCGCCACTAAATAAAGTCACTGTCCCTTGCCCCTCACTGAGTGGCATTGTACTTTAAGGGTGCGTTGGGCCCCTGGTCCTTCACGGACCGAAAGGCGTATGAACCATCTATTTGGTCACCGGCCCCCAACGCGTTGCGACCCCTTACATCGCCTTACTCTCTTATAGGTTAGATCTTTGATCAAAGGCTCGGGGTAGGGCCCCCTAAGACAACCCTCTACTTCGGCCTGGACAACCGGGTCGTATCACGTCCACTGACGATGCATGGACCACACTGCTTACTACTGCTCATGCTATGCCTATCTTCTATGCTAACTCAACTGCTCAACCTCCACTCACAGATCACCCCACCTACCGTCCTTCAGCTATATGTAGTCTTATGTCTTCTTCGGTCAGTGGCATAAACGGCCCACGTCTCGCAACTGATGTAAGTAACAGCCATACTCCCAGTTTTCAATGTCCTACTATCGCAACCGGCGCTCACTCCACTGAAGCTCCAGCTCTTCTTCGATCTGGTTCGCCATTTATCCTCGCAGCGTTTAATGTTCGAACTTTGATGCAGATCGGACGACAAACATGTCTGGTCCGTACTCTTGAAACGACATCGGTAGACATCTGTTGCCTTTCATCAGAATGCCGTCATCAGAATGGCCTCTCCCGTAAACCCTGACACTAAACACCACTTGCGGCTTTCCGGAGACCCAGAAGCTGCCACCACTGGTCAAGCTGGTGTTGGGATTGTACTGAGTGCCAGGGCTGAATCAGCTCTGCTTGACTGAATCCCAGTCAACAGCCGACTATGTGCAGTCAGACTAAGAGGTTCATGTAACGTAAGCAGGCGTCGAGATGTTAGGCGTGCCTTATTTGTCGTCTCCGCCTACACCCCTACAGACTGCAGCCCGGATGCAGTTTAAGATAGCTTTTACCAACAACTACATGAACTTCTGCGTTCCTCCAAAAGGACGGATATAGTCATTCATTGTCGGGGACTTTAACGCACGGGTTGGCCGCCTTCTACCAAGCGAGCACCACATTGGGGGTAGTTTTGGTCTCGGTGGCAGTCGATCAGACAATGGAGACAGACTACTTGCTCTTTGCTCTGATCATCGTTTGTTTCTTTCGAGCACTAGTTTTCGGCACTCGAGGAGACACACTGCTACCTGGCACCCCCCTCACAAATGCAAGAGTACTCCCAGGTTGACCAAATAGCAATCAGCTACAGATGACGCGGAAACGTAACGGACTACCGATCGTATTGGTCAACTTTTCTAGACTCCAATCACGCATTGGTTCGTGCTAAGATTTGCATGCGTTTCGGAGGATCACCTAAGCGCGCTCACTACCGACCGAACGTTGCAAATCTACAAAACCCTGCGGTTGTAACCAGGTACCAAGCCTCACTGTCAACCTTGATTTGCCCAACTATTGACGGTGACCTCGATTCGCAATGGGCGCAGAGCAAAGATGCCTTAGTTTCTGCCAGTATTGACAATTGTGGTGTTGCCCGTCACTCACCGAAGCATTGGATTTCCGACGTCTCCTTATCGCTGATGGACAAACGCCGCTTGATCCCGCCGGATTCCGGCCACAATGAAGAACACCAATACCTGGGCCGAGAGCTGTGCAGAAGTCTGTAAATGGACCGCGAAGATTGGTGGCGTTAATGTGCTAGAGGGATGAAGCTTGCTACTCTCTTTCTGGTAATACTAGAAATATTTTCCATTTCATTCGAGTCACCGAAGGTGTTCGATCTGGTATAAGGGAAACAATATGCGAAAAGGATGGCACCTTAATCACCAATCTTCAACGACGATTGGAGCAGTGGGCCGCACACTCTGGCTCGCAGTTTTGTTGGCCCCCAGCTCCATCTGCTACCTACGGCGCTCGCGCTTTGGCCGAATGGTCTACTCCCACAGATCCTCCCTCTTACCAGGAAATGGATCAAGAGCGTTAAAATGCCCCCGACCCTGATTGTCTTCCTCTAGCTCTGTTTAAAAATGGCGGCGCTTCGCTGGTTCGAGAACTCACAGCTTTGTTCTCGAAAATTTGGTCGAAAGAGAAAGTTCCATCATCTTGGGGTGAATCGATAGCCGTCCCCATATTCAATAAGGGCCTGCCCACAATCTGCTCCAACTACAGAGATATAAGCTTAGTCCCCGTCGTTTTCAAGCTGCTGGTGTCCATCATACATCGCAAGTTATCCCAACGCGCGAAGCGTTGCAACGAGAAGAACAAGCTCGGTTTCGCCCTAGTCGCGGCTGCATCGATCAAATCTTCACACTCTGCCAGATCCTCGAGCTCCGCTATGTGTATCAGAAGCCAGCGATTGCTGTGTTCTTGGGTATCCGTGCAGCCTTTGATTCTGTCGGTCGTACGGTACTGTGGCACTGCCTACAGAGGAATGGCGTCCCCGAGAATTTTCTCTCCGTACTGCGCGCTCTCTATGGTCTGACCTCGGGCAGGGCCAGGGCTTATGACAAACTTACTCCTTCCTTTGCGATCTACAGTGGAGTTCGACAAGGATGCCCTATCTCTCCGTTCCTATTCAACTTTGCCGTTGAGGATGTTCTGAAGAACGCTCTGGGCGATTCATTGAACGCTGGCGTCGAGCTCCTTCCAGATAGTCGAGCTGTTGATTTGGATTATGCTGATGATATCGTCTTGCTGGATGACGATCCACACGTCGTCCAACTTGCACTAAACCGCTTGGCGATTGAAGCATCAAAGTATGGTTTGCACTTTTCGCTATCCAAATGCAAGCCTCTCTTTCAAGACTGGTAGGTGCCTGTACTCAATCTTGGTGGTGAGACAGTAGAGGTTATGGAGAGCTTTGTCTTCTTTGGAAGTTGAATCACTACTGGCGGGACTGTTGGAGACGGGATTTCGATGCGCATCTCGAGAGCAGGCCTTGCTTCTTCTAGGCACTTGTGGCGTTGCCCCGACATTCGTCTCTCCATCAAAGCGGGGTCTATTGTGCAACTGTTCGTGCTGTCCTGTTGTACGGATACGAGACCTGACACATTCGTAAAGATGACTTGCGTAGACTATCCGTCTTCGAGCAGCGCTGTCTGCGGTCCATTGCCCGTGTGTGGTGGCGGCACCACGTAAGCAATGTAGAAGTTAGACGGCGTGTCTTGGGACGAGGAAGCCATTCGCTCGAGGAGCATGTCTCACTGCATCAACTGCGGTGGCTGGGACACGTATTGCGCATGCCTGTCCAGAGTTGTTTGCACTTGCTGGACAGAGCTGGAAGAGACGGTCTGGTGGACAGCTTGCATGTTGGAGAAGCCGCATGAAAAAGCTGACGAAACAGTTGGCCTTGGTCGGTTGTTGTCGACTACCAGGTTGGGGTCCGAGAGATGCGGCTACTTGCTGGTTGAAGACCTTGGAAGCCATGGATCAAGAGCGATGTCAATGGCGGACGTCTGCATCGGTGTGTTGCGGTGTCCCTTCTTCCACCCCCTAAAAAAAGAACAAATTGAAAAAATTTCAAAAACTGTGAGTGGTACACTAGAGAAAAAAGCATTTGTTGTTGTTGCTCTTTTCTTATTATTCATACTGTTTTCCTATGCAGCCATGATTTCGATGACACCATATCTGTACCAGATATTGTGTATCATATATATATATATATATATATATATATATATATATATATATATATATATAATGTTGATCACAATCTGTGTACAGATACCGTGTCATCGGGACCACGGCGGAATAAGAAAACAAGGTTAGAGTAAAACAAGAAAACAAGCAATTTTTATCATATATATATTTTTTAAAGGTGGGTTCAACAGGCTGAAGATAAGTAAGCGCATCATCTCACTTATACAGGGAAGTTAGTACGCAGCCCATGTAGCGGTAAGCAATCGAACCTGAAGTTTACCCGTCTTTCTAACCAAGAGCTCTTAGCCTATGGGGGATAACTCTCATTGTGTATACCAATTCATGCATGACTGTGGAACCAGTTACATAAGCAGTACCGATAGGACAAACTTCTTGATGGAAGAAACATGTACCAAAATGGGTTCAGCGTGAAGTTGCCCAGAGCCTTTGTACAATGAAGAATGATTTATCACGGGTAAAAGAGCATGTGCTTGACAAGTCCCGTAGGATGATTGAAGTAAAAATTAAAATTTAAAGGACCCTCGAATAAGTAAATGGTCATTTTAGACGTCTACCGGTTTAAATGCACTACTACATAACGATCGTTTGAAGTGGGAATGAGATATGCACACATAAAATAGTATAGAATGGTGTTAGAGTTCAGTAAATGCGTGAGAAATAAAATAGAATACGACAACACACTAGTTTGTTTCTTCATTTGACAGTTTAAACATCCAAGCTATTCACATGGACACTTCTGCATGTATCCTCACCGCCACAGCAGAGAGGGCCGTTAAAAGCATGGTTAGTTTTGCGCTATTTCGTTCTACAAGTAGAACAGGTTATGTCAAGCAATGCAAGTTGGAAAGCGTTTCATCAAGGCTTTTTTTGAATAGACTTAAGGTAGAGGCAAGGATAATGTGAGTCGGAAGGGCACTCCAGGCACGGGACACACGGAGAGAGAAAACTCCGCGTCGACAATCAAGTCGACAGGAGTGCGTAGCCAGTTTGAGTTGATGGCTTCGCAGGTTGCCATTTTGGCCCAGTTGCAACAGATTGCGACATTGGTGAGTTGGGTTTGTTAATATTAAGCAAAACAGGATTAGGTCTCCTCGCTGACGTCGATATTTACCACTGTACAATCTCAGGGACTGCAGCCTGTGTTAGTATGAGAGATGAAACAATCCTCTAACGAGTTTGGTCGCTCTACCTTGTGGAGCTTCAAATGCATCGTTGCGCTTGAGCGAGGGACGCCAGGTCTGGATCGCCTATTCCACATGAGGCCTCACGTAGGCGTTCATTTTCGGAAAGATTGATGGCCCAAAATTCTCGAAAGCCCCTCGTAAGAGTCCAAGATGTTGGCCGACTCTTGTTGATGCCTATTCAGTCTGTCTCGAGCAATCAAGATCGTAGTGAACGATTACCCCGAGGTTGTGTTCTTAGGAAGAACGTCGTAACTGCTGGTCCCCAGTCGATATTCATAGATAAGCTGATGGCGTATGCTTACGACTTTGCACTTGGCCACGTTGAACTGGAGCAGGTTGTCGGATGACCACGCATAAGCCCTGTCGAGATCAATCTGCAATGCCATGTGGTCATCCGCTGTCTTAATATCATGCCAAATATTGACATCATCAGCAAATAGTAAGACTTTCGACTGCAGTACACTGGAAATATCGTTAATGAATGCGAGAAATTAACCTGGCCACAGTACCGGTCCTTGGGGCACGCCACACTTGACGTCAACTGGGTCGAAAATGGAGCTGCGAACTCTCACATTCAGCTGACGTTGAGCGAAGAAGTTGCCGATCCAACCGAGTATAGGGTCACCGATTCCATAGCCTCAAAGATTGTGAAGGCGAATGCGTTGGCCTAAACAATCGAACGCTTTCGAGAAGTCCAGGTAAACAACGTCGATTTCCACTCTGGTATCGGCTGACTCTGTGTAGCTTGCTCGGGCTAGCATCAAGTTTGTAGTGCAGGATCGATTTCGGCGGTATCTCTGTTGCTGTGACACTAGGCTTTTGTTGCTCTTAAGATATCTCTTGAGCGCCTGTGCAATTATACGTTCCAATAATTTGCATAAAACTGGGAAAAGAGTGATTGGACGGTAGTTCGAGGGCTGCGAACGATTACCACTTTTTTAAATAGATGTGACTAGTCCATGTCTTCACATTGTGGGAACCTGCAATGCCTTCGGTTTGATGTCGTCCACGCCAGGTGAGCTGTGCATGCGCAATGACATTAGCGTTTTCATCATAATGCATGCTCGCGTAGCCCACCGGCTTCTTCGACGAATAAACACCTCCTGGTCTCGAATCATCAGACAGAGCTGGACTCAGCGTTTAAAGTTTTTCTACGTCACACTAATCCCTGCTTCCTTCAATTTGTTGAGACTGTTGCTATAAGCCGGATGAACCCAACCCTGTGCGTTCAATACGCCAGTCGTTTGGACTGACGCTTCGCTGCCGTACAACTACGGTGACCTAAGGAACGACGAATAATAAGATAGAGAGAAGGGGGACCAAGCGTAAAACCTTAATTCCCTAAGCAAGCATTCAGGGTCAAGGCACCTAAACTTTGTGTTAACAACATACCTTCACAAACAGCTGGCTATCGTGCGAAGATAAGGTGACATCAGCGAGACAGCTTCCTTGTAACTTTCATTGTCCCGCATCATAATCAACCATTACTCCGTAGATAACTCAGCAATAAACACACTTCAAACAGGCAGTCCGACAAGGAGACGGCAGCAGACGTGCCACTTATGCCGACTGGGAGCTATGTGCTGTAAAGCTGCGTGTCAAGCGCAAGGAGGGTCACGTGGACTCTTGCCTGGAAGGCGAGTTGAGTGGACAGGGCCTTCATTTTTCGCTGCCAAGTTAATTTTTGACCACTTCGGGCTTTGCGCCATCTTACATCTGGTAAACAAAATAAGACCTTCATAGGCAAACTGTGATCAGGCATACGCAGTGCGTGTCCAAACCAACGCAACTTATTGTTGTCTGTTGTTCTAGGGAACTAGCTTGGTTATCACTGCCTAGCAACTGCCTACTCACATCATCGTTGCGGATAAGCTGCTGCCATTCGACGCCAGTAATGCTTTGCAGATAGTGATGATCAAAGATTTGAAGCCGCTTCAAATGCTCAGAATGATGGGACAAATATCACTCCCATACAGTAGGATGGCCTTAATGATGGCCTTGTGAATACAGTCGTTTGCATCCAGGGAAACCACTATCTGTCGCCACAGATGCAAGAACGCTGTTATATCTTTTGCAATATGTGAACTGACTTCAGGGCAGATGCATCCATCGTTGTTCACACTGATGCTAAGGTAAGTGAATTGACAAGCTACCTCGAGTTCTTCGCTATCACTGGTGAAGGGGTCATCAAGTGGCTGGTGGTCATGCAACAGCACTTAGAATTTTCAAGGTGAGAATCGCGTTCCAAATAATTGGACCACAATAGAGGTTACTCAGGGTTGATTGGACAGCCCCGATATCGTTAAACAGCAAGAAGACATTGTCTGCATATTCAAGAGCAACTGGCTTTTCACCAGTCGGCACTTCAACACCTACATCCTGAAGCTCTACAAAGGAATACCCCATGCTGGAGACCACAACGAAGTTGAAGGAAAAAGGGAAAACTGTACAACCCTGACGAACGCCACTTGTAGTCAGAAAACTAACCGACAGGTCACCGTAGACCCTAACTCCGTCTGTAGTCTTCGAGTATAGAGCACGTAAAATGTTCACATATTTCGTGAGAACACTTTCCCACACAAGTAGTTCGAACAGAATGCATCGATCGACTGAATCGAACGCACACTTGAAATCAAGGAACAGTTATTTCCGGTCTGCGGTATGCGTAGCGCTGCTCTAGCACCTACCTCAGAGTGAATATATGGTCTATACAGTCACGTCCGGGGCGGAAATCTGCCTGAATTGAGAGTCGTAATCTAGTTACCACTGACTGTAGTTAGCACAGTCAGTGCGACTGTCACTATAATCGACTCACTCCAGTTAGGTGCGATGGTCTCATCCTACCAAACCTGCTCGAACAAGGAGCTCAGCGTTTGGCAGAGGACCTTACCACCATTGTTAAATAATACGGATGCGAGTGTATCCAGGCCAACACACGAAAATGATTGCGGGTGAGATCGCGTTACGGAACTCAGCCTCCGACTGAGCCCCTAAACCAAACCGGCCATGGCTCAGACTGCACCATATGAGTAGAAAGAGGTACGGAAGCAGGGGAAAACTGAACTGCTCTCGAAAGTGCTCAGCCCAACCAAGCATACTGCGCACCTTATTGTGAAGTAGGGCAACCGCGTTGACTCTGATATTTTCACAAACGCCTCTTCCACCTGTGGTGTCGACTTGATATCACTATCGCCTTAAAGGGCAGAGTTCATCGTGCAGCCGTTCGTCCAACCACATATAAGCTTGTGAAATCTGGCCAATCAGATTAGCAAACATAAATAGACTAATTACATTCGACCATCTCTGCCTTCGCAGATCAGTTCTTGTCCGGTGGGAGCACGGCGTGAGCAATGAATATGTTAGGCGCAGCGTATTTGTGAAGGAAAAGCGAGTGAACCACTCAGTACCGTTATTACACACACCAGGCTCCGATGGTTGGGCCACATGTTGCACGTGCCAGCCCACCGAATTCCGCATCGCACTTTGTTGCGCGCTCAGGGTCTGGATGGAAGAGGAGGAGCGGAGGACAAACGGTAACTTAGTCTAGGGTAAGCATTCTCAACCTTTATACAGCCATAGTCCCTTTCCATTTCTTATGGTCTACCTCCCTTGGTCACCACAATGCAAGCAATTCGCAACGCCTATCAGACGCAATCTGTGATTCCAATTGGTCATATTGGTATCTGTTGTTATGATGGCTAATATTTTAATGTTGGTAGTACTGCCCTTTCCCGTGTAAACCCAACTTTTTAACTTTCACAACCTCAAGATAACACTCACTGTGCGGCAGCATCAAGCCAGTTGTCTGTAATTACACAAAACCCCTCAGTAATATTTAAAATTGTATTTACTTATTGTTGCCTTTTAACTGTAAGGCATGTCATGAATTAGGAAGTGTAGTAACTTCGTAACAATATGATTGTCGAGATACAGAGTGGCACACGAAATGTCATTAAAATAGTTTTGTTCATTACACATTTAATAGTATAGATGTAATGTTGAAAACTCGTATTCGTACACTTTGGTTTATGGAAAATTCGGTGAATGTCACTAGAAGTTAGCATGGAATATTTTCTTGGCGCCAAACACAATTTTCAAAATGGCGCATAACAGCAGATTGAGTGTTGAAAACAGATTTGTTCTACAACTTTTGGCGACAAGTCTTCCATTACAACCTTAATGGTTCATGCAAGACAGAGCACACACACACACTGCAAATGTTTTTCTTGATTACCTGTATGACATGTTTGATGGATGGGTAACGTCACATTGGTTTCCTGAGCACCACCAAGCTGGGATACAGTGCCCCCCATAGATCTGACGTCAATCCATTTGACTTTTTCTTGTGGGGCTACTTGAAAGAGAATGTCTTCGCAAGGAAGAATGCAAGTGCAGCCCAACGCAGGGCTCTCATCATGCAATTGTATCGTCTAATTTCGGAAGACTTTTGCTGGAAAGTTGGAACAAATCTAAAGATTCGCTTGCAAGAAGTTATGAAATAAATCGGTGTTCGCATTAAACAAGTACCACATTGAACTAAAATTTCCATTCTCATCCAATAAATTCTGCACTAATTTTGTGTTATTTTGGTGATAAATACATGTGTAATAAACGAAACAAATGATATGACAATTTGAGCAGCCTGATATTGTTGAGCAAGCTTGTTTGTGTCCGGCTCCAGACTTGACAGCAAGAATCAAATATCTCTTACTGTGATATCAAATCAGTTTCTACTTGTCGGTAGAGAAACCAGTCTGCTGAATCCACATTCAACCATGTATGTGGATGGAAAAGCAAGGAAATATATTTCAGCTATTTCCCACAGTCTGGGACATCAGTCTATCCAAAAATCCCTTTTATATAGCGTGAATTTGGATCTTGCTAATGTGTTATTTTTAGGTTCTATAACTTTTCTGGACTTCAGCTCCAAAATCGCAGGGCTGTACATCAAATAGATTCAAAATCTAAATCGGGATTTCCATGTCAATCAGGTCATGTAACCTGTCTTTCATTTCTTTTCGGAGTTGTTGTAAATGACTGGCATAAACAATCAACTGGGAACGGTGAAAATTCCCGACGTCCGATGTTTTGAGCATATACTTCCAGCTTTTTAAGAAAAGCGATAATGGCATCTTTGTTCGAGATGAGATTACACAACTTACCTTGAAGACTTTTATGTAATAATTAGAGTACTGCAAAATCAACAGCCAGATAAAACACATCTGGGTTAGATGTTAACAGTTCTCTTGCATAATCAGTTTCAGAACGAAATGTGATGATGGTGTCCCAGCGTGCAACAAAACGGCGAATACAGTTGCACTTGGAGTGCCATCTAACTTCCAAATGCAAAAGTAGAACCTGAAAATCCTCACGGTTCTCTTCACACGAGTGCTTTAAAAAAAAGACGATGATGAAAATGTGCGGATTGATAATATTAACTACTATTATAAATGTTGACAGTGGATCGTTTAAGCGCCCTCCCACGTTCTTGGCCACTAGGTGCTCACAGTGAATCACACGGTGAATTGTATGAACAGAAGGGAGGAAGCTTTTCAGATGGGCAATGAGTCCTCTATCTCTTCCGACCATTGCGCTAGCACCACCTGTTGCATCTGTAACTATGTTTTGCATTGTGGCGGAGATTTCAAGCACAGAGCTGTTGACTACCTCGAATATAGATTGCCCGTTGTATACATTTTATTTATCCTGGCAAGCAGCAGCTCTTCCATTAATACGTTCTCACTGAATAATTAGACAAATACCGCGAGTGGAGGGTCGTTATCAGATAAAGTAGATTTGTCTAAGCGTAACGAAAATTTTCTGGACTGCATTTTAACATCAGTAAATGCAAGG